>JBBPUH010000039.1:15173-34781 GCA_038094555.1 Boletus aff. phaeocephalus
TTTGGCAATTGTCTCAATAGAAAATTCGGACTCTTCATCCGTGATGTCATGACGGTCGAGGACCTCCTCCAAGAATTGCAAGGCTTCGGGTCCAAGTGAATGGCTGTACTTGCGAAAGACCTGAGAAAGTTGGTTGGTGTGCTCGGGGACGTGTAAAGACGCGTCGAACCTTGATTATAATCCGCTGGCGCGCATCAGCCATATTGTCGAATGTGGTGGGGAGCAAGGTCTCGTGCTACTAATAATCCACGGAACTGCGTATCGTAATCGAACTCAAGTAAACTGTTACGCAGAGCAGTATCGACAACGAGGACTAAAAGTCATCGATCTGGCTAGTAACATGTACATATAAAGCCACCTGACTCGACGCGCTGCGTAGCTACGGCAGTGAAAATTTGGTAACTTGAAGCCAGTCTCCGACAGACGCCATCGATCATGTTTTCAACTCTCGAGCTTGACATAAGACCGGGTTCGGGAATAGGGATGTTTGAACTAGGTCTGCAACTGTTTCTTCAAGCTCATGGCTCTACTGGACTGAGTCCCATCAGGTTCATCTCTGTGGACAGTTATCTCCACCCTTCGAACGCTCCAGCATCTATTTCCCCAAGTAGAGGTCAAGTTTGATTTGGAGAATACGTCTACAACCCCAGTGATACTCCATTTGCGCCCATACTTTGACCTCCTCTTCTCTGCTTATCATCAGCGGCTGCACACAATTTGCTTGAGAAAGCCAAAAGACTCTCATCCTACAGTATCACTACGATACAAAGATTCCATCATCTGTACTGGCGAGGAGCCACTGGTTAAGATCAAGATTAGCCGGACTTTTGGTCCAACATATCCGGGAGAGGAGTTGAGATATCCGGGCGTCTGGTTCAGTTTTGACGATGATTCCATCAATGATAGCCTCAAAGGCAGCTCGTCGCATGCAATCACGGATAATAGATCAAAAGAAGTCAAACGTATCATTGTCACGCAAAAGGACGCACAGGATGCTGGACGTGATCCTCTCGATGAGGTTGCTCTCTGTTCAGCGATGTATGGAGATATTTCGCGGGCTATCGTTAAAGTAGGCATGCATCATGCCTCCATTCTTAGCCCAGGTTATACAGCGTTCACAGGTCAACAATGGGATCGTCCTTCATTTTTATGGTCCTTCCGGTCCATCAACCTCCTCCTTTCACATCCGCCTGGGTGAGACAACCGCACAGGATCTTAACATTGATTTGGGAACACCGTCAAGAATATATTATAAAGATGACGAGCGCATGGCAATACATTCTCCCAACCCTCAGCTAGAGGACGAGAGCCAGAGCACAGATTGTAAGTCGCGCGTTCCTGTTGGATGGTCTATTATCATGGTCATCAGACTTTTATAATTATTTTAGTCATGGCATCGATTTCCTGATCTCCGGTCAAACGCACGTCGTACGCAAAATCATACTACATTCCAATGTGGTGAGCAACAAACCTCGTGGTCGCGTACTTTGAGCATAAGGCCATTCTAAGCCGGGTTCCCCCTTATTCCAACAATATAAACGCTGTCCATGGGAGCTTGAGGGAAAACCAGAGGACGATGAGGATGGTAAGTGACGTCTTACATAACTTGATCGGAATTTTGTTCAATCGGGCCAGATTCACCTCCAAGGATGCGTTTCACAGACAAAGTAAGGGATTTATTATTTTTCATCTTTCAACATATTCAACCATCTCAGTTCGAAGCGATCAGTCACTTTCTCAGCCCGAGGGATCCTCCACCATCAATGGTGCACGATCGTACCGAGTACGAGGACAACATTACGCTGCCCAGTGCAACATCAAGTAAGTTTGGCCACTTATTTTCTAAATGGCTTGTTTACACATTCGCGAAGGATTGTACGGTTACGATGGTGTGATATTGGAGGTGAACGAGGCTTCTCAGGTTGTGGCAGTCATGATATTTTGATGATGGTCATCTATCTGCGTCGTGCCTTCCTACAGAGTTGCATCCGCATATGATACGACATCGACGTATTGTCAGCTGGTAAAAATGTCCGGCCAAATTATTCTAAGTTCTTCTAAATCGTTGATCACTTCGATCCCCTCCATATCCGCAGCTGAGTCACCACCTAATGTCTTCTGCCTTCCGCCTTCCACTACATCCAATCCCGTCTCGTGGAAATGTGCACATCGGCCCCACCCCAGCTTTTTCGCAGCAACTACATTTATTCTACTGTCATCTATGAATAAGCATTTCGAGGCATCAGAAATGTTGGCGATCGCCATGGCCTATCGTAACAGCAACAGCAGATCAGTTTTTGAAGCCGTGGCGTGGCGGGGATGGATTTTTACATTATAATAGTAGTCTGGCTCTGGTTTGCAAGTAAAGTGGGGTCGTTCGTAATTGCAATAGACGAGTCCTTCGATTTGATCTTGGACGTTCAGGATCTTGAGCACCCGATTGGCATGCTGGTATGTTTGTTAGGGCCGGTTCCAACTCATTTTTAGGACGTACGTTCTTATACGCATTCGTCAGGGCCCAAACGCGCACCTTTGTCCTGTCTATGTCTTCGAATAGTTTCCTCAACTTTGGATCCGGTTTGATGCACTCCTCCAAAGGGAGGGTGCCATCACATTTCTGATCGAAATCAAGAGGGTCTGAACAATAGAGAAAGTCCATCTGCGAGAGTGGAATACGGATAAACCTACCTATATCGTGATGTCGGGTAAGGCCGCGTAGAGCCAATCCATATTGTGTGTAGTACTTGTGGTGCAGTTCTGATGCTCCATCTTCATCGAGGCCCAGGGATACGAAATATGCTCCAGAGTATGTCTTCAAGATTAGTTCGTATCTGTCATGAGTGAACATACCATGGATTCGTTCGCCCATTGCGTGTGATATCTTGGTACTGGCAGAATAGAGGGTGTTGTCGATGTCGAACCAGATGACCATGCGGGGATCTTTGAGCGGTTTCAAGACACAAGTTTGAGGGATGGAAACGTTTCCACACCTTCCAAAGACCCGTCTACAGACCCATCTACAGACATAATTGAAGTAGGGTATTTAGGTATATGATTGGTGTTAACCCACTCGCGGATACATTGAGACTGTAGTTCCCACAGATTTGAACTCCGACATCACCCAACTGTACCTCTTCCTCATCGCGGCGATTGACGACCCCAACACAAATCCTCAAGACTAGCGACCGGTGAGTGTGATTTCGTTCGTGCCAGCGAGACACATACAAGTAGATGTGCCCGTGTACCGTACTTGATCTGGTGCTAGGATCATCACCGTTGGATGTCTCGCTAGCACTTTGGATGTATCCTGCTAAACCCGCGTTTCCAAGATGGCCCGAAGTAAACAACTTGCACCCGGAATTTCCGCGCGGGCTCCACAGGCCGTTGCTCGCCGTAGCTTGAAGGGTCTCAAAAGTGTTGAGCCAGAGGCACCTGCAACCAGAGAGGTTCAGGTCGGCGGAGACAAGAACGGCGGCACTCGTCTCGTTCCCACATCAAAAGCACCTCGCTATTACTCCGCAGAAGATGTTCGTCGACCAAAGAAAACCCGTAAATCGCCTAAACCTACCAAGCTCCGCCCATCTATCATTCCGGGGACTGTCCTTATCGTGCTTGCTGGCCGCTTCAGGGGAAAGAGGGTGGTGTTCTTGAAGCAGTTGGAGAGTGGTTTGCTGTTAGTGACAGGTCCTTTCAAGATCAATGGAGTCCCCCTACGGAGGGTGAACCAGGCATATGTCATTGCTACTTCGACGAGAGTTGACCTGGAAGGCTTCGAGGTGCGTGGGTTACCGCAATGCATCAATGTCTAGGCCTGACCGTCGCGGTAGGTCAACGCCAAGGTCAACGATGCGTACTTCGCCAAGCCCGCCGTGAAAGGCGCGTCCTCTGCAGAAGCAGAATTCTTTGAAGAGGGAAAACCCAAACCAAAAGAGGTTTTTCCTGAAGCCAAATCGGCTGACCAGAAGGAGGTTGACAAGGTCGTCGTTGCGGCTGTTCAGAAGCAGGAAAACTTGGCCAAGTATTTGAAAGCCACTTTCGGTCTTACCAAGGGTCAGTACCCCCATCAAATGGTGTTTTGAGACCGCGACTTTACCTTGACTCTACGGGAATGAGTGTACATGTGCATGTAAATTTATGATATACACTACATGACGTTCTCGTGTTCTGTTTGTACCACGCGTGTTTTCCGCGCAACAGGATCTTGTGACTTGAACCTCAACGTCCATTACCTCCCTCCTTCCATCAACTTACTATACTTCCAGCCGTGGTTCGTTCACCACGCGCTCTAACTACCTTGCAGCAATGCAATCTGTTGAACTCCGCTGGCGGTTACTTTTTGCCAGTCTCGCTCTCGGCTTGGTGCTGTTGTTCCAATGGCCGACGAGTCCATCTTCCTGGATCTTACTTGCCTGTTGGCCTCTTGGGGTGCTCTTCTTCTCATATGTTGCCCGCGTTTACCTCGCCCCGTACGTCCTTATGCGCTTCTCCAGTCACATTCGGGTCCGGAGCGTCAGCTTGCGCTCCATTCGCGGCCTATACTTTCGCAAGGGCACCAGGACTTGGCGAGTTGATCGTTTTGTGTATTCCTATCGCTCTTCCACAGATGATGGACCCAGAAGACTATCTTTCAGGTTTGAGGGTCTTACTCTAGAGATCGAACCTCCTCCGGCCCCTCGTCCACCCCTACCCCGCCCAGCTCACAGACGCGGCCTCACACTCGCGGATCTTTCGCCATCCCCCTTGGCACTCTACTTATGGTCCATGATATCTGGCCTTTACGTCGTATTTGATCCTGCGGTTCGGCCTGTCATCCGCCTCGTCGTTACTGCAGCACTCCAGCAAATCATTCGTTTCATACCAAGGCTCATGGAAACAGTTCAAGTGGATATCGACCGGGCAGTAGTCTCATACGTTGGCTTCCCTCAAGTCCAGCTCACTGTGCAGAATGTCACGCTCAAGGGTCACGTTTCTTTTACTCAGAGCCAGCAGCTTCGTCCGGTCAGAGACTATATTCCGTCAAGCAGCCAGGCGTTGAGCGCCCGAGCCCTTGCCATGGGTGCCTGGAAATCACGGCTTTCCAATGGCTTTCAACGTGCCTGGACTCGCACATGGAATGACACGTTGGGACTGACGGCGGGTTCCATCTTGTATGACCTCGTGGTTCAACAGGTTCACGGTGTCATTCCGTCGGACGGTTTGGTACGGATGGGTATGTCCAATGAATGATTCATCCGCGCGGTTCTGATCTGAGTTCCAGGTGTATCCGACAGCGGAACAGTATTACGCTCGCTAGAGCCGTGTCTTGTCAGCGGTTCGGCCCGCTTTAACCCAAGGGACGGGACTGTTGAGCCATCCAGCATTCACAATAATGTTAAGATTGGAGCCATATATATGGATGCCGACAATCTTTGGCTTTGGGTATCGCACTTCAGGATGGCAACCGAAAATGTCCCGGCTCTACCCCCAAGTTCTCTCAGTACCGTTACTTCCCCTTGGTTAAAGAGCCCTTTCAGTGCAGTGAGTACATGTTTGGACGCCATTTGCTGCGTGCTAACATTATTAACAGTCGTCTGTGACTTCAGATTTCCGTGCTCAATTCATAGGAAAACAGAGGAAGCACAATATAAAAGTGTGTATTGCGGTGTTCATCATCCCCATATGCACTCAATGAGTGACATTCAAGCTTTTCGGACTTGTTGCGGCTATCCGTCTTGATCTGGATTCTGTGACGGTATCACAGAAGATTGGTTACCACAAGTATGACGTTGTTCTCAACACGGTGGCTTGCTCTTGCGAACCTAGCAATGCAACGGTGAACCTCGTTCATCGTGCTTGGCTGGGAAAGGAGTTGCCAACGATGTCGCGAGCGTTCTTGCTTCACTTCAAAGTCCAGGACATTTCCGTACGCAGGCGAAGTGGAGTCTTACAAGCTAACCATCCTATCTTATCTGTTGGTTCCACCTCCGTCGACGCTACGCTGTCAGACTGGCCCTCAATGCTACCCGCTGGTTTATGGCCTTGTGACGCCAATCCACCATCTCTACTCCTTGAGGTCGAAATCGCTTCCGTATCGTTTGTAGATCAATATGAGATGGTGCTCAATCTAATCTCGGAGCTCGCCTTGCCTAACAATATTCCACGTGGAAAATCAGAATCCCTCTTTCCGACGGTCGTCTCCCCGGTTCCCCGGGTTGCTATGAATGCGAGAGTAGGACATACTTTTGCACGCGTTATGTGCGCCGATGTTTCTGGGGCCGAGGAACCATGCTCAGTGGAGTTGGAAACTGAGGGGGTGGTCCTCACATCTTCCTCCGAGTTTTGTATGGGTGGAATTACAACTCAGCATCTTCCGCTTGGTAGTGACCTTCCGTTCCGCATGACTTGCCCCTTCACTTTCTTTTTACACCCGATTTTCCTCCGACTTCGCTCCCACCCCTCGAACGTCGCTGCTCGACGTATGTCAACTTCGGGCTCAGATTGCACAAGTAACGAAACTTTGTTCTCCATGGAAGCCGTGGAAGCTAATGGAACACTTACGGGACTTGGACAAGCAAATGATGACGATCAGTTCGTATGCACCACATTGGACACCCGCACCATATTCATCGATATTCATTGTTACACGGAAGCTGGGATGTTGGAGTTATGGCACCCCGGAAGACTCAGAATATTGAGTGTGTTGCTATCGTTGCTCTCTGCTCGTTGGCCTTCCTCACCAGCGGGGCTCTCTCGTTCCTCGTCAACATCATCTCTGGGCTGTGCTCTTTCGTTTTCTGTTGCGCGGTTCGTGTTGTTTGTCACGGGCTCTGACGTCAATCCGGATGCAGACAAGGACGTCACTCGTGGGGTCGCATTCAGCACAGGTTTTTCGCTGCGATACTGCTCTGTCAACGCGGAGCAAGTCTACGCTCTCCACATTTCTCAACCGTATTCCCAAGCCAGGGCAAAGTTGTCCCTACTTGTAGATACAACTAGTGAAGCCGCTCTCTTGGAGAAAGTTTCCAGGACCTCTGGACCAAATGTGATCGCTGGGAAACTTATATTCTGGAATGCGACCATGCGCGCTGCGACCGCAGACGAATTCTCAATAGATGACCCACACATTACAGAGAGGGATAGCCCTCTCTTAGATACTAAACAGCTCCTCTCCATCAAAGGTATTAACATGGACGCCAAATTCACTCCCCAAATTCCCATGACTTCTGCACCTGCTGCATGGGATATGACCTTCAGTGTTGACGACGCGCTGACACGCTTTGAACTTGGTCTAATTTACTCGACCCTCCTCGCATTGCGAACGGTTCAAACCCTCAAGCAGTGTGCGATTTCACCGAGGGTTCAAGCATCTCCCCCACGTTCTGCACCGTCAATGATATTGAATATTCAAGGCACGATCAAAACTATTCGAATGCGGTTGCAGTTAATGGATGAAGTTGCGGTCGCGCGGGTTAATTACCTTGATATCACACTCACCCCTCGTGATGTCCGTTGTTCTGTCAATTCGTTACTCGTATGGGTCCTCGTTCCAGGACGGGTCTGGGAAGAACTTGCCCGCTTACACAGATGCAATTTGTCGCTTTCTTCATCCTTGAAAGGTCCAATCGTCGTCGAGAGCGACAGCATGCGGGTCCGCATTCCCTTTGACTACGTTTTCGCCGAACTTCAGCTCGCAGCGGTGGTCATCATCAAGGCAACTAAACACCTCGTCCACGTAGTGCAAAACGCTAGATTCTTTCCTATGCCTGCTCCACAGGCCGAGTCCGCGAAAGTCGTACCCAATCTTACCTTCTCGTGTCGGATGCTTTGCTTCGAAGCTGCAGATGATCCCTTTGAGAGTCAGTTGGGATTTAATCTCAGAGTTGGCCTTGCTGCAGCCAAAGCCAGGCTTCACCGTGAAGAAGCCTTCAACGCGAAAGCAATAGCGGTCATGTCGGGGAATCCAGCAGCGGGGGAAACCTCGGTCGTGAACACGGACTATCAGTTCGGCAGAGACCATTCGGTTTCCATCGAGGACGCCCGTCAACGTCTGAATCTCGCACATAGTCTAGATTGGATAACTAGACACCGTCAACATACTCGAGAAAGAGTGACTCAAGAAGAGTTAGTCCATCGCGAAC
This sequence comes from Boletus aff. phaeocephalus, assembly GCA_038094555.1. Classification (NCBI taxonomy): domain Eukaryota; kingdom Fungi; phylum Basidiomycota; class Agaricomycetes; order Boletales; family Boletaceae; genus Boletus; species Boletus aff. phaeocephalus. The sequence continues at coordinate 23,291 of JBBPUH010000039.1, forward strand.
TCCATGGTGCAATACCGTTAAAGCGCCCCATGAATGTTCCTGACCCCGTCAAGACGACCAAACCATTACGCGTCCCTCCACTGCTTCGCATCATTTTATCAGGTTTTCATCTACACCTTCAACGTCCCACCTTTCCTTCCGAGCACTTGACCTCCTTTCTGCACGACCAAGGAAGCGGAATTCCCCACGAAACATGTTATTCTTTGCTCATCCCTATGCATCTCAATATCTCCCTGACTACTGCTCAGGTTTCGCTGCGTGACTATCCCCTACCGCTGCTCTATATTCCTTTTAGATCCGGTGATCGCGGTTCTCCTTCACTTGTTTTTGATTCCAACCTAGTCATCGCCGAGGAAATTGGTCCTCCTCAGTCGGTTGATTGGATTCCTTGCCCCCTCTATGGTCCCGAGGATGACCTTGCCTCCATTCACCCTGTGGTCCTCCGCGTCCCAAAGACCCTTATGCCAGTGAAGACATATGCTCGGCCACTCATATCGGTTCTGACGGACCAGACAACTGCATTCGCTTGGGGAGTTAGCTACAATCCAGCGATCCAAGACGTCGTCAGGATTCTGGATAACCTGACTGCAGAGGCTCGGGATCCATCACCTCATTTAGGATTCTGGGACAAGGTCAGAATTTTCTTTGTTAAGGGATCATATGACTCATATTCCTCAGCTAAGGTTGATTTTCCACTGGACAATCGAGATTTCGTTTAAAGAAGAAGTTCGCCTCTACATGAAAGGTAGGAACAACCGGAAGATTTCTTGTTCCACACTTATATCTCATTAGGTGAACGCGACCCGTACATCTTGGATAAGGATGGCGCTGGTTTCGCTCTTTGTTGGCAAGGTGAACCACGTATCAGTATCGGCTCACGGAACAGTGACCGGGAATTTGTGCAAGTGACCAGTGATTCCATGTCCGTATTAATACCAAAGTGAGTCAACATCGTCCTGTGCGCGGTATAAATTACATCTCCGTCAGGTTCGAGCTAGCAGCTGGCTCTGGGAACGTTTATGCACAGGGGCACATCGTGGCCAGAAATGACTGGGTTAAGATGTGCGCTAACCTGCGTTCTGGCATTTGCTTTGGTGTAGGGACTGCGTTTGAACGCACGTGCAATAAACTAGAATGTAGCAAGTGCACAGGTTCTCCTTTCGACCGGGGCTGTCGATTTTTCCATTTCCAGCCACATTATACTGTACAACTGGTGAAAATCGATCCTTTGGAGTCTCGGGTGTGTTTCCTGGTACATTTTCTGTTTGCGAACTCAAATAAACATAGGTTGACCACGATTCTTACCACGCTTTCCGGTCAAACTTCATCCACCTCTCAATTTCCATAACTTCAGCCCTTCGACGTGGATCAACTCACTCTGGTCCCCAATCCAGCAGCTTTCATCTTACCCCAAAGGCGTTTGCCAGTTTCTGGTCATGGTGGGCATTGTTCGACAGTGGGCTATCATTACCGATCAGACAGGGCTCCCTGTACCACCGGAAATCGCTATCGCCCAAGTTTGCACGCCACTTAGCAACAGTCAAATATCGGATTTCAGTACCAGAACTGTTTATAACGCATACGTATGTTGACGACACCAGAGAATCATGGCAGGATGGGATTACAAATATGGTTGGCCTGAAGGCTAAAGTCAGCCACTTTCAAGCAGACATGCACCAGAGGGACCAGGAAACGATTGCGCCAGGCAAAGTTGCAGACAGCATTCAGGTCGTGCGGCACAAGCCATTCTATGCAGCAGAAGTCGTCCTCAAGGACGTAGACCTACGTGCTATGCTAGCTATTTTCCTGGAGCCTCTCAAACAATCAGTGCTCCCGTCTGATATCTCTGACAACAGCAATGACGGCCAAGCTTCGAGATCGCTAATTCCTCCGGCTTGGCTTGACAGCAACGACTTCGTTGAAACAGACTGGTCGCCTCCGCATAATCTCCCGGAAATCCAATTATTTTCTGTTCTCACTTGCCCCAAAGTAACATATCTCAAGAAGAACTCCCACGTTACCGGGATTCAGGTGGAAAACAGTAAGTTCGGCGACGAGAATACTCATACATGCTTGCTCGGAAGTGAACCATGTGAGAATCTTTCCTTTACTGTTTTTAACGGTGTAGCTCTGATATTTTATTTTCATTTCATTTCTAGCTGTCCCCCAAGTGGAGATTTCTCTTGCAGAGCGACGGATTGTAACGTTGCAGCAAATGATCAAGGAAGAAGTGAGAGCAGCTCAACCCGTACAGGTATGTTTTTATTATGGAAGTTGAAAGGGTGCCATTGATCCATATTTCAGAGGCACTACTCCCTGGACAAGATGATCACCCTTCTCCGAGATTATACTGGCCATTTGAAAACAGTGGACCAATACCCAGAGGGGGCGCGAAAGAGTAACGTCAAGAGCTACTATATGCCAGCTGAAATTGTTTCTTCCAATGAATGGGCCGACTTCGAGAATGTCTATCAGGTGCATTCCCCCAATCTTTTCATGTGCAATGCTGTCCGTGATGTAAGTTTTACCTTCCTTCGGGTCGTGAGAGACCTTACCATCTCAACAGCTTTTGATGCGGTACTATAACTGCTCAAAAGCTCGCCGAGGGTACGAATATCACATGGCGACTCGGTGGGTCGGGTTATATATGTATATCTTATCTACGCTAACTATGATTAATAGTGCTGTCAAATTTATCCGAGACCAAGCTGAAGCCATGGTTCCTCAGCTAGCTGGTCACAGCAATACTGAAAAATCCAAAGTTTCGGCTGGTGCCGCACAGACGGCTGCATCCGCCTTGCGCAAAATGTTGGCTGGAGGACGAGGTAGCACGTCGCTGGACATTCGGACAGATGTTGTCCCTGATCCCGCTGATGTCAAGCCTCTAGACGGATGGGAAGAAGGCGTTGCTCTTCGGAAGAGACACTTCTGCCTCTTGTTGAAGCCTCAAATCATCCTGCGGAGTACTGATCCCTCGCCTGATGTCGGTGCAGAGTCAGTCGTGATCCTTGCCGCTGTACAGGCAAAGTTGCAGGTGTTCAAAATAATGGATACATCCAACCTGGAAGACCCTATCAGCGGCCCAATCATGCACAGGTACTTTTTTTTCCTCGTGCGAAGAAGGTTCAGCTGATTTTCGGTCTCTGAAAAGGAACTATATGTCATTAGATGGCCTTCAGACCTTCTGTCCGACAGACTCCGATTCATATGACAGTGGTTCGGTTCCTCTCGAAGTGCTACTCGATTACCGTTGCGAGAGCGATTCCTTCGACCGTATAGTTCCTCAGACCAATGCAAATTGCCAATATGACCGGTTTAATCGACTCAGACTTCGCAATAACGTCGCTTCCACCACTCATCCGAAGTCGGAGCATGGTCACAAAGGGAGACAAGCGCACCTACAGAATGATACGGTTGAGTACCTAGCATGGTTCTGGCACATATCTCTGACTTTTTGAAACAGGATTTGGTGCAAGTCCATGTTCCTCGCTTTACGGTATCGGCGAACGATCGGCATTTCCAGTTTATTTCCGACATCATTACGCATTTGGTTCTCTTCTCAGATGTCGCACATAAGGCACGACTTGAAAAGCTGGAAACGCTACTTTTTGCATACGACTTCACGGATTTGAGATCTGCTGCGAATGTCGTCTCCGACTTACAGAGTCGCCTCAGGAGCGTCCTTGAGACACATGATGATATTAGTCGCCAGATGCAGGATAGTCGTTCCCAGAAAACGTTGCAGATCCTTAGGCTCAAAGCTCACATTTTCCTATTGGTCGAAGAGCTCAACCTGATTTTTGACGCGATCAGGTTGGCTCAGAGCAGGATTGACGGTCGTTCAGATAATAAATCCGCTCTTCTTCTTCAAGCCTCTTCGTCGGAAATCTCCTGGAGGATGCTAGATGAAAATCGGGACTTGCTCGCGAAAGTTGCTCTGCGCAATATAGACTTCTCGTGGCTGAGCAAGCAGGATAGTTCCACAGTTAACCGATTGACGGTTGGAAACCTACAAGCCTTCGACGGATCTCCAAATGCGGTTTGGACAGAAATTGTCTCGAAATACGAAGAACTCTCTAATCATCCACTTTACAAGGTATTTCAAGAATTTGAGCGTTTTCACAGTTCTCATAAGATGGCAGAGAGATCTTTTCCTCGATGCTGATTGGACCATCCTTGCACCAGTCGGCGGGATTACAATCTATGAGAAGTTCCAACTCGATTTTCATCCAATTCGTTTACAGCTCGATGCTCGCCTTGGCCAGCGTATTATGGAATATGTTTGGCCCGCTCGGCGAGGGAGGAACCAAGGAGACACCCACTGCACGATCCATGATTCAGCTGAGTCACATCCCCCTCCCGAACAGATCCCCTCCAGAGCTTCCCTGGAGTCGGCTCTATTGTTGCAAAAACCGCGTGTATCTTTAGATTCCAACAAGCTTGCACCGAATTCGAGGAAACTAGGGTCCTCTCGGTCATTTACCGATTTGCGTAGCGTAGCTGCCGAATCCGCGAAGACACCAGTTGAAGCATCCTTTGGCCGGGTTGCGACACCAGATTTAATCATCAATGAGGATTCTCGGAGTATCAAGAAAACCGACAGAGAAGGCCGATCTGGAAAAGACGATGCTGTTGAAATGAAGACACGTTCGTCGCAGAAAACATTCATATTAGTGAAAATCTCGAGGTCTGTGATGATAGTATCGATTTGATCCGCTTGGCTCATCTATTGAACTAGCATCGAACTCCTATTGAGCATAATAAAAGCGGAGTCTTTCGAGTGTCGCGATGCACGAATTCGAACTCACTCACTGGAATTCCGCAACCAGACGTGGAGTGTAAGTGCCTTCTTCTATATCTCATGACTGCTCATTTGTCCGTTATAGTTCGAAGAACTAGTCGATCAATTCTTGCCCAGTGATCTCACCTGGAGAGGCTGGGTCCGCATGGCCTTCCATCAACCGCTTGTTCCCGTTTTCCCGGTCGCACGCGAACTTTTTTCGAAAACAAAACTTATTCCATCCAAGAGCACCCCGCAAAATGACTCCCGCCCCTCGTCCAAGAAACTTACTCTTCGAGGGAAAAAGACTGTCACCGACTCCACAATACGGGATTCATCACCACGACGATCGTCTTCAAGTGGGGGTACTCCCAGTGCCCTCACTCTTAGCGATAGTCTGACCAGAACGGCACTCGTGAATGAACCGGAACCAGCAGAACTAGGTCTGCTTGATCGAGAGGGCCTAGGTGGAAAGCGCCAACATGTTCGACCAAGGTTACTTAGCGTGTTCGTCCGGGGAAAAAATGCAACCCGTAGCGCATCACTTCCAGGTGTGAGTTTCACAGTTCCCTTACTTCACGCCGCCTTATCCAGCATTTCTCAGCGAGCAGAACATCGCTTCCCCGGAGATTTCTTGCCGAATACAGGAGGTCCGACTATACAGGATGAACTGATCAATAATCACTGATTAAATTATCAATCTCACATCTACGCATGGGTTTTTCTGGCTCCCTTTCTTCGTTTCATTCTCCATAGCCACTGATCAAACATTGCATACATGTCGCTCCTTCTGCATCTCTTTGACCTAAGGACAATGCACATCATTCTCTGGATTTTTGGACATCCATACTCTCATATTGAAGCTGAATATTGACCTGATTGCAATCCGCGTGGCACTTGTATTCTCCGGCAAAGTCTCCGGAGTGAATTGGTGTCCCCACTCCAGGAGCTGGAGCCAGCGGACAAGAACGCTTTCTGGGAACCAAACAGTGTGACACGCTAATGCATTGAAGCTAACATACACTACGATTAAGGATTGTTGAAATCCAACTACTACGCTCATGACCACGTCAAGTTCCTGCCTCTCAGGGAGACACCTAACGGACAGACGAAGTCGCATCCATCTGCACTGTCCCTCAATGCGACCTCCGGATCGGACATGATATGATCGCGACACAACTACCAAGATTCGCTAGCACCAGAGGTTATAAATTAACCATTCCATGCTGTTGAAGCGCAAAGCCGGAAAATCAAACGTTCGCGCGGGCCCAGCGAGCGGCGGCCACCAAGTTCGTCAAGGAAGCTACCGAGAACACTCAGTCTACTTCCTATTACAACTGAAGAAAAGGCATACCTTCGGTCTCTTTCCAGCCTCGCGTCTTTAGGCCACAGTCGGGATTGACAAACACCAACTGAGAGGGAATAATGGAAAGAGAAGCCTTGAGGCGGTCGATGATCTCTTGCTCGCTAGGAACACGTGGGGAATGGATGTCGTAGACACCAGGGCCAATCTGGTTGGAATAGCCATAGTGCTTGAAGGTGTGCAACAATTTCATGTCGCTCTTCGAGAACTCGATAGAAATGACATCAGCATCAAGACGTTGAATAGATGTAAAGATATCATCGAAGTCGGAGTAGCAGAAATGAGAGTGGGTCTGAGTTCCATTTCCGACGCCTGCTGTAGCCAGCTTGAAAGTGTCAACAGCCCATTCGAGGTATTCATTCCAGTCGGATTTACGAAGAGGCAACTAGTTTACATGTCAGGAAGCACACGCATTTATCTCGCGAGTCAACTTACGCCTTCACGGATAGCCGGCTCATCAACTTGAATTGCAGCGATGCCTGCAGTTTCGAGATCGAGAACTTCATCACGAAGCGCCAATGCCAATTGTTGTGATTGCAATTTGCGCGGCACGTCTTCCCTGGGGAACGACCAGTTCAAGAGTGTGACAGGACCAGTAAGCATGCCCTTCATGGATTTCTTGGTGATGCTCTGTGCATAGCTGCTCCACCTTACGGTCATGGGATTGGGACGGCTGACATCAGAGACAATAATTGGAGGTCGAACGTAGCTGCAAGCAGTATATCAAGTCAGAGCTGACATTAGAAACAGTACACACATACCGAGAGCCATAAGATTGAACCCATCCATTCTGGGTAAAGACGAATCCGTGCAACTTTTCGCCGAAGTACTGAACCATGTCGTTCCTTTCTGGCTCGCCATGAACGAGAAGGTCGAGCCCAATTTTCTCCTGGAAGCGGACAACAGTTTCGATCTCCTTTTTGATGAATTCTTCATACTCGGCATCAGTGATCTCGCCCTTACCGAGCTTGGCACGAGCGTTACGAATTTCTTTGGTTTGCTGTATGGAAGACATAGGCATGACGTCATCTCAGCCAAAGAAGATGTTACCCACGGGGAATGAACCTATGGTAGTTGTGGGGAACTTGGGTAGTTGAAGCTTCGCAGACTGAACCTCCTGGCGCTTGGCAAATTCACTCTTACGGTGGTACATGTCAGGCGTAATGGATGCAACACGCTTACGGACAGCGTCATCGGATGTGCGTTCAAATTCGCGACGTTTAGCGATCGAAATTTTGTTGGCCTCCAGAGCGGCGGCCACCTGTGGATCCTGGGAATCGCAGAGGACGGCAGCGATGGTTGCAACTTCCTCGGCCTTTTCCAACGCAAAGGAGAACCAGTCTTTCTGCTGGTCGGTCAATTGCTTCTCATTAGCCAGAGTTACAGGCGTGTGCAAAAGAGAGGACGAAGTTGCAATGATGACACGATCACGTCCAAGGGCGGTAATGGCTGTTTGTCCTTGCTTGATCGCAGTAGTAAAGTCGGCCTTCCATACGTTTCTCCCGGAAACGACACCGAGAGACAAAACAATTTGAGTGGGTTTGATTGCTGCCAGAACGTCATCGAGTTGCTGTGGTGCGCGGGTCAAGTCAATATGGAGACCAGCGATAGGAAGTTTGGCGATGAACTTGATGTTGGAGTCCAGACGAGCGAAGTAGGTAGTCAACATGATCTTGGGAGCAACCTGGACCAGTTCGGCGTATGCGGTGGCGTATTGCTTGTCAAGCTCCGAAGCCTTGTCGAGAACAAGAATTGGCTCGTCAACCTGGACCGACTCGACTCCAGCAGCCTTGAGCTCCGACAGCAGTTGTTTGTAAACAGGCAAGATCTTGGACAGTAAAGAGATTGGCTGGAAGTTAGCGGATGCTTCCTTGGAAGCCTTTCCGAGGACGAGATAAGAGATCGGTCCCAAAATTACTGGACGGGTGGTGATCCCCAGTTCTTTCGCTTCATTGTACTCTTGGAGAGCTTTGTTGTAGAGCAACTTGAACTCTGTCTCCTCGGAGAGCTCTGGGACAACATAGTGGTAGTTCGAGTCGAACCTACAGGATAACGTTGATTAGCGACGACTCGTAAGAATGTGAGCGAGTTCCAAACCATTTCTTCATCTCACAAGCGGGAACGTCAACGCCGTCGGCTTGACGTCCACGACCTAGCGCGAAGAATACATCGAGATCGGACAGACCAAGTCCAACGTAGCGCTTAGGGATGACGTTGAAAGCCGTGGAATGATCCAGGACGTGATCGTAAAACGTAAAGTCACCACTGTCGAAGAATTAGTATGTCATAGCAGCTTAGACGAACGAGAAACAAACCTAGGGATCAAAGAAACATTGCGTTTCTTGAGAGCCTTCCAGCTAGCCTGCCTAACATCAACGGCGGCCTTCTGGAGGTCAGCTGCGGAGAGCTTCCCCGCCCAGTAAGCCTCGACAGCCTTTTTAACTTCACGGTGAGCACCTGCGTTACGTCAGTTGAGATTTGGATGTCATATAGTCGAACGGGAACAGCACCGATGCGGGGAAAGCCAAGGACGCTGGAAAATATCATCTCGGATGAGAGAAGGATGAAGAAGAGAAGAAAGGGAGAATTGAGCGGGGGTAGGTGGCACAGGCAAGCACAGGCGCGATTTTGAGATATCTGTAGGCCTGCCCTGAGTCGATGTTATCTATCAGATCTAATCGCGTGCTGTGAATGTTTCCTGGTCTTTCAGTGGTCGCATCCAATCGGATTCGAGTCTCATGTGCACTTTCGCGCGACTGATTGCACAATCGTTTCACCGTCGATGAAATCAGCAGCTGCTTGCCACGCCGTCACAAGGCCATTTCTCTCTCGAGGTCAGATTTCCCGACGCGTATCATTTTTTTGTCCGACATGCAAAGGATCCTCTCAGGCCTCGAGGGAACGTCTCTGGTTACTTTGGTATCGTTCGTATGTAAGGGACATTTGATTCGCGCGTGAGATTAGATGGACTTTAAAGCTCGAGCCCAAGGTCAGCGTCATGTACAACCATTCCCAGAGGTGAGAGTCTTTCAGGTCGAGATCTCGGACAAGCTTGTAATTTGGCATTACGTGTAAACGTGCCTTGAACCTTGTTCCTTCCACTGGCCCGTGCGTGTGAGCCACTGAAAGTTGGCCTACCTACACTTGATTCAAGTACGAACAACATTCGACAGCAATGTCCATGATGTTAGCACCGTCAAGTGCGCGCCCGGATGCGTCAGACGGGACCTGCACGATGACTGCCAGGGAAGGTATCCACATCAAAGAGCAGAGCTCACCTGAGCAGGTATACGGACCGCCCAACCCGGTGCCCATATAGCACGTGTCCCGCCCTCTCAGTCCAGCTTGCATTTCTCCTAGATCGCCCAACATGTCGTTCTCAGACAATACATCTTTCGTCCTAAAGAAAATCCAGCATACTCAATTCGAGCCACGCCCAGTCCCAGAGAGTCAGTGCGCCTACTCTTATCTAAAAGCATGTGTTGACCGCCTAGTCAGTCGATGCTCATGACGTACTCGTTGAAGTGAAGAAGACTGGTGGGTCTGTTGCTCAGCTTGCATCGATCTGACCCTTTTCGATCTACAATCTACAGGAATTTGTGGATCTGATGTAACGTCACTTTATCGGACTGCCCTTGGTCGCATCTCATTCTTTGATCTAAGGTACACTACCTAGTACACGGAAGAATCGGGGACTACGCGCTCGAACCCGGATCTGACATGGTTCGTCGTCGCAGATACATGATCCCGTTTCGTATGTTAATTTGTCTTACCCTAGGTACTAGGTCATGAGTCTTCTGGAGTCATCTTCAAAGGTATTTTCTTGATTATTGGACAGCAGTCACATTCATTGGTCATCATCCTTTCAAGTCGGATCCTCCGTGACCCACCTCAAACCAGGTGATCGGGTTGCCATTGAGCCCGGGGCCACATGCAGAAAGTGCGATGTTTGCAAAGAAGGGAGATACCAGGTCACCAGTCACTCTATTCCTCCTATGCTGAAAATGATGGTTAATATACTTCATTTACCCAGTTGTGCCCCAACGTCAAGTTTGCTGCCACTCCACCATATGATGGCACACTCGGTCGCTATTATGCCGTTCCCTCGGATCTCGCTTACCCTCTCCCCCCTCATCTTACCCTTGAAGATGGCGCATTGGTGAGAGTGCCCCCTTGTGGACAGTCCAGTGACTCACTTCAGCTTCAAAAGATGGAGCCATTGTCTGTTGCCGTCCATGCTGTGTTGAGACTTGGAGGGTTCAAGGCAAATCAATCGATCGCCGTTTTTGGCTGTGGTCCAGTTGGAATCCTCTGCATGGCCGTCGCGAAGGCCCTTGGAGCTTCTCGTATCATCGCGGTCGATATCGTATCGAGTCGTCTCGAATTCGTAGGATCCTATGCTGCTACAGACATATATCAACCCCCGCCTCTGACAGAGAACGAAAACCGAATTGCATACTCTAAACGATCGGCGGCGGCGCTGAGACAACAACTTGGTGTCGCTGAGCGTGGTGACACTGCTATCGATCTCGTGATCGACGCGTCCGGCGCTGAGGTTTCTATTCAGACTGGTATCCGCATCGTGAAGTACGGGGGGACGTATGTGCAGGTGAGTCCTGGAGCATGCAACTATTCGAGGGCGACTCTACTCACGGCGTTTCACCAAGGTTGGCATGGGTACACCCGACGTCACCATCGACATGAGTGTTGTGCTTGTGAAAGAGCTGGTTATGAAAGGATCTTTCCGCTACGGCGTTCGTTCCTCTCACTTGTCCAATCCCCCCCGAAAGCTGATTGACCGTAGCCCGGAGATTATCCATTGGCTATCGCCCTAGTTGCTCAGGGCAAGATAGATTTGAAACCTTTGGTTTCTCATCGGTCAGTCTGTGCAAGGATGTCTTATCTTGTGTTGACTGTCGTATCAGCTTCCCGTTTGAGAGCGCCCATCTTGCATTCCAAACCACTCGTGATGGAAAGAGCGGTGACGGCAAGGGTGTCATTAAAACGATCATTTCAGGACCTGGAGTTGATGTTAACGCTGTGTAAATGCGATCGTCCTTCAATGGTTTGATTCCATTCGCGTTTGTTAGTAGTTGAACCACCTTTTTGTACATCTGAGAACTACGCTTACATAAGTTTCTACACTTCTTCATGCTTCAGCGCATAGTCCGCCTGGAATAATGACCTTCCGGCCGAGAAATGCATACTATCTGCGCATATCCGCGAATGTAGTCCTTCCACTATTTGTCAGTGGTTCGACCTTGGTGTGTCTTGTCAACCTGACGAATATATTATCCAGCTTTACCTCGATGAACGGCATATTGATTGGATGTCGGACGTGGTCCTAC
>JBBPUH010000039.1:34879-46052 GCA_038094555.1 Boletus aff. phaeocephalus
CAGCACGTGCTTGCGGACTTGAGACCACTGTACGTCGGCATCTAGTACAATCGAGTCGTCGAACAGCTTTCAGTGCAGCATCTTTCCAAAGTTACAAGCAGAGAAAGATGTCCACTTCGGTCCGGGGGCCACACCTGGTAACAAGCGAGGAATTGTCGAGGTTCATCGCGGAGGTCCGTATACACTTTGCTAGCTTGGCCAGCGATTGTTAAGCCATTCAGTTGCATCACAGAAACCTACCAATTTGCTTATTTCTTTCGAAAGACCGAGCCCCACACAGTTCTATTCAAGGTAGACGAACGCATCGACCTGGTGGCGCTCCCCGAAACTGACGGGGTGTATCAAGTCTAGATATTTTGTTACCGCACCCCTTCCTTCAGAAATCGCTCCCAACACAACTCCCGTAGAGCTTGCGGATCGGAATCCTCAACGAAAGGGACCGAAGACGCGAGCGCCTAGCACGCAGACTAAGCGAAAACGTACCAAGTCTCAATGTTCCAGAAGGGACAAAAATCTCCAAGGTCATCTTGACGAGGATGAGTGGATTGCTGAGGAGAGTGAAGACGGTGTGGGTGACGCTGATCCTACCCCAAGAAAGTCTCACCCAGTACGAAAGCAACGTCGTATCATCACCGGTGCGTACTTGGAACCCGATGACGATGACGCAGAGGACATGTGTCAAGATGTCACCATGCACTCTCCGCTTGAGATGGACGGGGTATCTACAGAAAGTTCCCACGTGTAAGTTAAGTTTCTTTCGTGCAAGTGTAATTAAAGCTAAGAAAACTGGCAAATCAAGTTCTACCATCAAAGATGGAGATGTTGTTGCGTCAGACGCGAACGACCGACCATCTGATACAGCGGATATCGAACTTGCTGTCGAGGAAGAGGAGGACAAGCCTAAACCCCTTTTGAAACTCAAGTACCAATCTTTCCAAATATCTGGCCATTGTCTTTGTGTTGTCGTCGAGCCATGGCCACCTCTACGCACCGAAACTAGGTCGCCAATGGCTCTTCGAGCACCACTGAGGCGTGGAGGATTGGAATTATCACTCGATGGAGCCGTTCTTGCAGGTCGGAGAGCAGAGACTCCGCTGTTTCTCCCGGAATTCGACAGGGCACCGAGTGAAGTACCTTTCGCAAGAGAAAGGTCTCTCCCTCCTGCGAGGACTGAGGACGAAGATCATAACGATGACGACCTCATGAACTTCAGTCAGGCACTCAATGCAGCGGGCCACATGCATGCAATCACTGCTGATGATGACGACGATATGGATGGAGCGGTATTATTTGGAGATGCGGATGAAGTAAGGGAGTTACTCTAGGGTAATGTTGACCAATACGAATGTCCCTCATGTATCAAGCACGCCCAATCTCTCTTAATATCTCAGCTTTGCGAGGCTCTGTTACCCGTCTGAATCCAGCATTTGTCATGTCAAATGTGCCATGGCCTCCAGATAAAGCACGCAATCGTGTCGAGTAATCCAGCATTCGACTTAGCGGAGCAATGGCATAAATTGTTCGTTTTACTTGCGGGTGAGTTGATGCAGGTGAGGATAACGTGAGTGAAGTTGAGGATGGCGAAAGCTCCTCGGGAGGTATATATAATCCATCCGAGGAATATGGATCTCCATCATCGTCGACTGCGACTGACGAACCGTCAAGGTCAAGCACTTCGCCCCCATTTTCTGTGATGTCTTTGACGACCTTGCCAAGGGCATCCATATAGACGGAAACTTTGAGGTCGATGTAAGGTTCGAGGATAGGTCCCATTCCTGCTTCTCTCAGTTTTGAGCGCAATATGTATGAGCTTGCACCCGTGAGGATGGACAGTGGCGCGTGAGCCGGAAGAATGTATTCCATTATCTGGACCTTGACATGTGACAATGGTAGCGATGTATGAGGAGAGCTGGAAAGGGCACTTGCAATACCACGACCCAGGTTCGCAAATGGATCAAATTGGCTTGAATACGTATCAGGAGCCTTGAGCGGCTGGCCGCGAGCATCTAGCACAAGATTACCATCAAATGCTGGATCGCCCCGTTCATCCTCTTCAAGAGGTGCTATAGACATCGCAATCTTAACAGTCACTGTTTTCCCAGCGATCTGTGTAGACCACTCCTCCAGCGGTGTGGAGATGCTAGAACTCGCTGATTCTCGGTAGCTAACCTGACGGCCACCGAACTCGAATTGGGCGCCCCATTCATCCCTCAGCCGACCTTCAATAATCTCGAGGTGCAGGGCGCCAAGGCCGTGGACAAGGAGTTGGCCCTCCTGATTGTCCATGCGAACCGAAGGATCTGTGCGGATTAACGAACGGATTGCTTCTTGGACCGGATCGAGGTCAGAGTGGGAATTGGGTATGACTGAGACTGACATGACGGCCGGTGGTGCAGTGACCCCTCGAAGCGACACTTGAGAGCACTCAAATTTTCCTAGGTCACGTGTATCAACAAGGGTGTCCCCAGTACGAGTATACTTGAGACCGAGGACGACGCCAACGGAACCATGCGGTAGAGAATCCACCTCCTCCGCTTCGGAGGCATACAGTAAGAGGAGTTTCGAAATTTGTTCCTTCTGACCCGTGTTGACGTTGAATATAGTCTTCTGGCGTTTGAGAGTTCCTACATTACGGGGACATTTGGAACAGGGTCGCGTGGTCTGCTGTAAACTCACCTGAGTACACTCGTATAAATGTCATCCATCCCTTTCGTTTATCCCACGCAACCTTCCAGGCCAACAGACGCAACGGAGCATCTGAAGATTCGACTTGCAAGCGTACGTCGAGAGGACTCGCAAGTAAATGTCCGATGTAGTCCATGACTAACTCCGTACCGATACTTTTGATGGCAGAACCACATAGCACAGGGAGAATTTGCTGTTCGATGGTCGCTTTTCGCAAGTGAGGTATTATTTCCATGGGCTGTACTTTTAGGTAAGAGTATGGGTCTGACGGAAAACCGAGGAGCCGGACCATGAGATCTTCGGAAAACATCGCGAGATTTTCGAGTAGTGCTATCCGGGCGGGTACCAGGTAAGGTACGATGGGATGACCAATCGGGAATATATCCGCAAACTCTGAGGTATCTTTGACCAATGGGAGAGGCAGACAAATGTGACTCCCATCTTCTGTCCATTTCCAAAGCTCCCACTTCACGAGGTCCACTAAGCCTTCGATGCCCGGCTCCGCTCGAGAGTAACTTGCTGGATTCATGGATGCCAATGGGAGGGTAATCGCTAAGGGGTTCGCATGTAACCTATGGGTCAAAAGGGATAGCAACGAGGATCTAAACGATGCTCCTGGTCGGTCAAGCTTGTTAACGAAAAGCATGCGGGTGGCTACGTTGTACCTGAAAAGGTGACGGTGTGTACAGAGTGGAGTAAATGCACGATATACGCACTTAGATAGCTGCCCCCACACACTCATTGTCTGCGCTTCGACGCCCTCGACGGAGTCTACCAGTACGACAGCACCATCAACCACACGGCTGGCGCTCTCTACCTCCATGCCAAAATCGGCGTGGCCTGGAGTATCAATGAGATTAAAATTCCAGTTCTTCCATCTTACTGGTATGCTTGCGGACTGTATGGTGATGCCTCTCTCCCTCTCGGCGGGCAAGAAATCTGTAGTGGTGCTTCCGGTGTCAACGGAGCCGGGGGATGGAATGTAGGATGATTTATGCAAAACGGATTCCGTCAACGTTGTTTTACCGGAGTCTGCATGGGATGTCAGACACGGCCCCGCAACTTCGAATTCATCAATACGTACCAATGTGAGCTACAAATGCTATGTTTCTGGTGTCGCAAGTCTCATGTCGGGTCACAGATGTAAAGGAGCGGTGCGAGGGCAAGCTGGAGCTAGTACGACGAGCGTTACATCTCCGGAAGAAGTGCCCACGCAACATGACATGACCCTGCACCGGGCTCGAGGAGAAGAAAGGGAAGTTCCTAATAAGGTAGACTACTTCTTGACCCTCTGCAACATGCAAGACATCCAGGCGGACGTCTTTGAGCAACGTATACAAGAACATAGGGAACTGAAACACCCGCTGACGACGGTCCCCGTGAGCGTAGAGACCCATGGCAGTATCCCAAATACCCCACTGGCCGCCTCCACGATATCATTCCTGCTCGGGGGTTCTTTTGCCCTTGGATTCTTTCTTTTCCTACAAGGAGGCTTCTCGTCAGCCTGGTGGGCCACATATCAACTTGGTTTCTTTGTTGCAGCATGGTCGGCTTTTCACTGGGGCGAATTTGCGGTCACTGCCGGTTGGAATCTAGAAAAGTGTAGTGTGGATTGTAAGCACGTCATAATTCTTCACGACTGGTTCTGTGGCTTACACACTGCCGTAGCGTTCTTACTTGAAAATGGCGCGACATACCACATCGCAAATGGTACTGCGC
The DNA here is from genome assembly GCA_038094555.1 of Boletus aff. phaeocephalus. NCBI lineage: Eukaryota > Fungi > Basidiomycota > Agaricomycetes > Boletales > Boletaceae > Boletus > Boletus aff. phaeocephalus. The sequence continues at coordinate 39,284 of JBBPUH010000039.1, forward strand.
TTCTAGAATACCTCGTAACCCTATTCTTTGTCCCTTCGTCAAAGACGTTCAAATACGTTTCCACCATCGGTGTGTAATTCATGGAACAACTTGCCGTATTCCCCTGATCAAGTAAGATAGGTATCATTCTAGTAATTGTAGGGCAGATACTAAGGACAACCGCAATGGTGCATGCATCAACCAACTTTTCGCATTCAGTTGCACTCTATAAAAGGGACTCCCATCAACTAGTGACCAACGGAGTATACGCGTAAGTCAGCATTTCGACATGAAAGCCAATTGATTTCGATCCGATGTGTTAGGTGGTTTCGTCACCCTTCCTACGCCGGTTTCTTCTACTGGGCTCTGGGAACGCAAATGGTATTACAAAACCCAATCAGCTTCGTGGGCTTTACCATAGTCCTTTGGAGATTCTTCTATCGACGCACACGAGGTCTGTCTCCTGCCCTGGCTGGTCTACCACTTGTTAACATTTATCTCCCGCAGTCGAAGAGAGGGCTCTCGTGCAGTTCTTCGGCAACAACTATGAAGCTTATCGCCGTCGAGTTGGAACATGGATACCATTTGTTCCATAACTTCTACGGATTGGTTGGACTATGTTGCGCATCACAGAGGTGGGAGAATGGCATGGGCATGGGATGCATGATCATACAGGGCTGCCGAACATTACCGCATGTGTAGCGAAGGCTGGTAAACTCATCCAGTTTCAACATCTCTCAGTCCGTGATCACCGTCGTCCGCTCCGAAACATAGATGCCATCAAGGAACTTACGAATATCCTTGTTCCGTACTCTACAGCTGCCTTGGATCGATGCGGCTACGAATATCTGTCAGTTATGATCTTTTCCTTTTCGAATATAGGAATACCTGATTGGGAGACATTCTCAATGTCATTACCCTCCAGAATAAGCTCATCCTTTTGTGCTTTTGATTCTGATATTGTTACACCATCCAGCATGTCAACAAACCGAACAGCCTGTCGAGGATTAAATTATATCTCAGAGAGCACTTCCCGGTAGACACACCTTCTCCCCGAGGAAATTCACTATCTCCAACTTAGTCCCGTTGTCTTGAATGATAGTGTTGATGGGAAAGTGTGCATAAACTGCACGCATTTTGTAGAGGAAGCCCTGTTACCACGTCAGCGCTCTATTCAGTAGAGAATAGCGTGATGTGCCTTCGTGACCCCGATGATCATATTGTTGATCAGACTTTTGATCGTGTTTAGACAGGCAACATGCTTGCGTCCTCCTCGCCAGACAGCCAAGGTAACCTTCGACTTGTTCTTGCTGGCCTTGACTACACAAATATCCATGTCCACATGACGAACGATTTTCGTGAGCGATCCTCGTGGACCGGTCACTCTGATAACCCGAGCCTTGATCTCGACGGTAACACCTTCAGGAACATCGATTTCTTCAGTCTTGAGGACGTCGCGCATCTGAGATGTAGAGCAATTAGTAAGGTATCCTTAGGTGGCTGACGGAATCCATCGAATTTCACCGTGTCAGGTTGCATGAAATAGGATACATGACACGCTTGCACGAGAAAATCGACTGGAACGCCAAGGAACACTACGAAACTGACTTACTTTGAGGTCGTCGTCGTTCTTGAGGTCGCTGAGCTTGGACACCACAAGTGTGGAAACTAACCGGCTATTGGCGGTCGGAGATTGAATTACCATAAGGTGCCGTTGCCTGTCGCGCCAGCTCTTTACCTTCACCCACCATCACCGTTTCATTGGGAGCTCCGGCCACCGTCACTTTTTAAGTGAAATATTAAATTCAGAGGCTTCTCGCTTGGCGGTCTAGGTGAAACTCTAGCATTGGAACTTACGGCGTCATAAGCTTGAAGTGACATGTCGATGTACTCTCAGGCCCCCACCTATGGGCAGGTCTCTTATCCAGTAGCAGGCTATCAGTCTGCCCTAGCCGCATATTCCTACCAGCAACCACCACCACCTGCTCCTCCGATATTTCATGTGGATCCGAATTCATTTCGACGTGATTTTACTGCTCGTCTGGCAGAGCTTACCATTAACTCCAGGCCGATAATCCAGACGCTATCCATGTTTGCTCAAGAATACTCAAGGTGGGCCGACGTGGTCGCGCAGTGCATTGACTCGCATATCAGAAGGGTGAGCCTTCGATCATTCAATGAAATTTTCACTCGATCGCAGCGGATGGGATGGGCGAGCGTCTTTTCGCTTTGCAGAGTCGTCTGTTGCTTGCAAACTATGTATATAGGCGTCGTCATGTAGTTTGAGCAAAGATAACCTCTCATCGCCCCATTGAAGGGCGCCGCTGTTGATAGCGGCATGAAGAGGGCGAGCCCATGAGCACCTGTCATTTTCGTTGTAGAACACGACTTTTCTTGTTTTCACTTTTGTTCCCCTCCGCAGCCAAGTAGCTGACTCATCCTCCCATTTTTGGTTCGTTCCTTCTCAGGTACCCCCTTGGATGAAACTGCCCGCATTCTACCTTCTCGACGCGATCTCGAAGAATGTCTTTGACCCGTACGCGCGCCATTTTGCGCCGTTCGTTATACCGCTATTCCTCGACACTTATCAGCAAGTAGACCAGGCAACCCGCAGCAAGATGGAGGAAATGCTCCTTACCTGGAGAACTGGTGCGCCGAGCGGTAAGGAACTATTTGGTGTCATCACTCAGCTCGCGATCGAACGGGGTGTTTGGGGGGGAGGTGACTCTGCCTCATCGGCAGACGTGAGTACTTCCAACCCATCGTAATCTACCCGCGCTAACTTGTTATGGTTTTCTGCCACGGCTAGGTTTCTAAAGTTCAAGTCCTCAGCGAACTCGAGTTCACATTGGGTCAAAAGGAGAGAGCCCTCCAGTCCAATCCGTGGGATTCGATGACCCAAAAACACGTTGAAGTGCTGCAACAGGTGAGGACATGGCAAACGTATCATCTACTGTTTCTAATTTCGTGTATGAATTAGTTGCGGAAACTGGTAGAAGCTGGTGTTTCTCAGGACGAACTACGACAGATTCTCAGTCAGTTGCGATCACTAACACGTGCGCCACAAGCACCGGCTCAGGCATTACAAGCCGCATCCCCACCCACATCATATCCCCCTTCATCGTCTACATATACATATGCTCAACAATCTACTTATTCGCGCCAGTTCCAATCTACTTATCCGACTGTCCCTCCATCCCAGCCCTCTAGTGTATTCAATTATCAATCGGAGCCAAGAAGGATCGAAGCAATGAACCTCTCTACTCTTCTGTCGTCTGCCCAAGCCAATTCACCGCCATCTGCTGCTCCGGCGATACCCCCAAGCAGTATAACAGATCTCTATAATGCTCTTCTGAAAGCAGGAGTCGTTACTGCTGATAGTACACCAGTCGGCACAAGCTCGAATAATGATGAGGAACGGACACCACCACCTTCCAGTAGCCTCACCCGTGACAATACCCGCGCTTACAGAAAAGCGATTCTGTCTGAGAAAATCAAACTTACTACCACGGACATTATTAGGTACGTCGTACGTCAAACACTATCGCTGTTTAATCGGACCTATTCTACAGGAAACGACCTTTTGTTACGTCGTTCCTCTATGATCGGCTCCCCGCTCAGTGTAAGCAGTGTGGTATACGATTTAGCGATGACGCTTCAGGAAAGAAAGCCATGGAGGACCATCTAGATATGCACTTCAGACAGAACAGGAAAGTCAATCAGAACCAAGGTCGTGGACATAGCAGGAGCTGGTTTGTTAGTCTTGAGGTATGGCAACTTTGTGGATTTCTGGTTCAATACTAAATCGAGTGATTTAGGATTGGCTCCGCGAAGGGGGATCAGATGTGAAGGGAAAACGTCGAGCTGATGGCTCTAGGCCCGGTTCTTTGAAGTCAGTAGCTGCTGCCGAGGCTGCCCAGCGTGATGCCGAGCTTCGTTCACAATTTGTTGTGGTTCCTCCGGGCGATGAGGCAAAGTCAATATCATGTCCAATATGTAAGGAGACCATGAAATCTGAGTTCCTGGAGGAGGACGAAGAGTGGGTGTGGAGGAACGCGGTCAAGCGAGATGACAGGGTATGTGGTCACAGCTGAATTCCTCCGCCTTCGTTACTGAGTGAGATGTAGATATACCATGCGACATGTCATTCAGAAGCCATAAGTTCTGCTCAAAACATCGCGGCACGGTTGCGGGATGTCACAGGTCGTAGTCGCTCGCGAACACCAGAGGTGGGTGGTATCCGTTCGACCCCTCCCAAGGGGAACGCTCTACGGAGTTCGTTGTCGCCTTCGCCTGATGCCAAACGTGCTATGCTTAAGCGTAAAATCGTCAGCGACGATCAGGGTTTTGACCTCTATCCTACTGAAGGGGCGAACGGTACGCCTCCGATAAAGAAACTCGCGCTTTCTTTATGAAGTTGTGAAAACGGTCTCCTCTCTCATCTTTATTGGCGTAGTTTATTCATGAACATGAGTCATTTGTATTATCGCATTCTGCACCCCTAGCAATACAGCATGAATGGCAGTTTTTTAGAAACGCAACCCTGAGTGACTTGAGTGACTTGAATGGAAGATCCGCTGGCTGTTGTTTAAACTCCTACTCACACAGGTTGGACACGTAATACTGATGGAGTCTTCAAGGAATGATCTTTCGTTCGTGCTCGACAAAGCGTCTATTGATACCTGCTCTGACGGTAAGCATCCATTCGCTTGCTGTCCTAGTGCTCTCCACGAGACAACCATGTACCGATGTGTGTCGGCATGCAGCCACGAGGACGATGCAGTTTGATGCTACTCTTCGGTCTATCGACGAGATCACGAATATGGACGTCGAGATGCAGGTCTGTCTTCAACCGAGCTTCGTTATTCGCAAATTATCTAGCTAACTCATTACTCGCTAAGGTCCCGGTGACCGAACAATGGGCCATTATCGTACTTGATACGAACATACTACTGGAATTTCTTGATATCATACAAACATTTGTATCCGAGGCTGAGAAACAACGGCTGCCCGTCTTGATTATCATCCCTGGGGTGGTGATACACGAACTCGATGTGTGCGCAGGATGTGTTGTCACGGAATGTAAACTGACGTGTCCCTTCTGAACAGTCAAAAGAACCGCGATGGTTTGTCATGGTTTGCACGACGGGCGTCTACTTGGCTGCTCAAGAAGGTCAAGGAGAGGAGGAGTGTAAAGGGCCAAGCCTTGGATGAAACTTGCAAAGCATCTGGCAACTGGAAGACGAAGGAACGGGGCCATGTATGTGCCACCTCAAAAGGTCACAAAAACGTTGACCTGGGTTCACAGGAGCTTGGTATGGAAAGAGCAAACGACGGTCTAATTCTCGACTGCTGTCAATACTTCTTTCGAGTCCGACAGTGCCGTACGCTCCTGTGCAGTAAGGACAAGCTTTTGGCTGTGGAGGCCGAAAGCGTCGGTAAGTACATCTCCGAGATGACAGAATCGAGATGACAAACCGGGGCAGGCATCCCGACGTTATTTCCCGACCAAGGTTCGTTTTGCAGTCGGGATATCGCATTGGCGGCTTTTGGCCCCGAAGCATCGATACTCCGGTTTAGCGGGCGTTTTCCAAGATATCACGGCAAAGAGGACACTGGGGGCGTGAAACGGGACGATGATGGGATGGACATCGATGATGATTCAGCGGTGACGGAGCTTGTCCACCCCAGTCATGCGCTTGATCTATTGCACTTGCAGGTGATCGACCACTTTAGCGAATTGCTGCTAGAACTGGCGGCCAAGGTTGCGGGGCCAGAGGCAGACAAGTTCGGGGCTGCGGAGATGACGTCGAGACACGCGCCTGCGCACACGCGGAAGCAGCTGATGCTCTGGACGGCGTCTGATTCGCTGGAATTTTTGAACACCGAGAAGGCTTGCCCGCGGTCGTCTCCACGCGTGGATGTATTTCTGATGCGGCCGTACGAGGGCAGGGGGGCGAGGCGAGGACAGGACTGGTCTAGGCGGGACTGGGAGGTGGCACTGAGCACGCTGGGTAAGATTGGGGAACTGTGGGTCGATGGTGCACCGCTGCGTGACTCTGTGGCTGCGGTGGAGGTGCATATGAGGCGTGTGTTTGATTTGGCGATGCGGCCGACGGGGGTGGGTAACATATTACACCATTAGTTTGTAATCCGGTAATTTTCCGTGAGCTCTCGTCTCACCATCAACATGGCGAAGAGACGCGCACTCCACATCGCTCTCGTCCTCCTCGCCCTCATCCTCCTTGGCACACTCCTCGTTCTCTCTTCCGTATCTTACTACCTCGCCATACATCCCGCTGCCTATCTCTCCGATCTCGACGTCCCCATACTCGACAACTCAACACGCTGGAATGCTACACAGCACGGCGCGGCAGAGCGCATTCCACGCATCCTCCACCAGACCTGGAAGTCAGAAACCCTTCCGCCAAAGTGGAAAGATGTATCTCAAAGTTGTCGCGACTTGATGCCTGACTAGTACGTCCCCTCATCTTTGTGCACGTGCCATGTCTCAGACTCGCTCTCAGCGAGTACATGTTGTGGACAGATGCTAGCTCGCGCGAGTTCATTGCAAAGCATTACCCTTGGTTTCTTGATACCTTTGACCACTACCAATATGTCATCCAACGTGCCGACGTGATTCGCTACTTTGTTCTGCACCATTACGGAGGTATCTACCTCGACCTTGATATCGGTTGCTTGCGACCTCTCGACCCGCTCCTGGTGTACCCCGTCATTCTTCCAAAGACGATCCCCGTCGGGGTCTCCAACGACCTCATCTTTGCAGAAA
>JBBPUH010000040.1:0-45501 GCA_038094555.1 Boletus aff. phaeocephalus
AATTGCATCCATGACAAGTCTGGGGAAGTCCACTGTGGCTAGGGTCGTTAAGAAGATCCTTTAGAAAAGGAGAATATCAAGTTAGAATATTCTTTTAAGTTTTTTTTTCTTAACAAGAGAAGTATTGCTTCTAGTATTATCACTGGAAAGGTTGACAATGCTGTTCAGGCCACCAATCTTATCAACCCTGCCTTTGCCTCTTCTATCTATGTCCAAGCTGTTTGTAATATTTTCAAGGATGTATCTTTAAAGGCTATGCTCAAGAAAAGAAGCCCCTCTTGCTTATCAAGTATAGAAAGGGAGGTTGGATTGTGCTTTCAAATACAAGGATGACTATAGGAAACTATATAGACTGGAGTTATTTTGTCAGATGAGACAAATACTAGTAGGATTGAATCAAATGAAAGGATATATATATGGAAAAAAAAATAAGCCTATATACAACAAAAAGATTTAGGGAATAGTAAAGTTAAGAGGAAGTTCCTTGATGGTTTGAGAATCCATAAATTGGGATGGAGTTGGGATAGTTGTAGTGGAAGAGGGGAGAATGAATACTAAGTAGGATGTGTCCATTTTCAAGAACAATCTGCTTTCTAGTATGAAAGATTTTGTAATTTCTAAAGCAAGTATTATATTTTGATAAGATAATGGCTTGAAACACTTCTTCAAAATGAATCAAAACTTGACTTGGTCATAGTAAACTTTCCTAGATCAGTTTTGGATATAATATGTCTGAATAGAAAGTCAGATTTAAAAAAAATAAGAATATTGACTTTAATAAAAGTAGAAGTGGATATTATGATATAGTAAACTCAATTAAAGTAGAACATGGGATGTTTACATTGCTTGGAGTTATGTCATTTACATAATTACACAGCTTGGTAACATAGCAACCATCAATAGCTATCAAATTCCTATGTTACATATGATATAATGGTTGTCAAATATAAAGTCAAATACAGTAAATGTCCCAATGACATGTTATTTTGAAATGCTTGTACCTCACTCCCATGGCAACCAAATTACATAAACCAGAGATGTTTCATAATGCCAAGAGTATATACTTTCATCCATTCTGCAAGTACTTTACCTAATTCATTTTTGTTCTTCTATTATTTTCCAATCTTTTCAAAATTACTAAACATTAGGACACTTTTTTGAGCCACTGTAGATGATCTGGTGCTATTTAATTAAATTGGCTATTACTGCCACTATGTTTGTGTTGTCCTAAAATAGACTGAGAATGAGAATTGACAAGTAATGACAATCCCAAAAGTGGTTCTAGAATATTAATATTCCCATGCCTTCCAGATACTAGAAGTATCTCTGGAATTGTAAACATCTCATTAGCTTAAAGCTTATAATCTCTATTCAGGGCAATTATATAAATCAATAGATTCCTTTGCTCATAGCATATATATATATTGATATCTTATTTGCAAGCACTTCAAATATTTCTGTCCATCTTAGGCAGTGGTTGAATATTGGTGCTGATTCTATGCATACCAAGGTCATGAGATCGCAAAGAATTTAGTCCATGCATGACCTAAGTGAAGTGGCACATCTCTTCTCTCCTACCACTTCACTTCTGCTCAGCAGCCTCTGCAGCCCTCAAACACTGCTTTTCCTCTTGCTTTCTTGCTCTCCAGTCATCTTGCACCCATGGATGCTCTCAACAATCCTCTCATTCCTAATGCTTTAGTGGCACTGAACTTCACTGCCCTGCAATTTGAGCAACAATGACAACCACTCATCAATGCAGGCCTAGACCTTGCCATGGCAATCAACATCCTCACCCACCAATGGACAGCCCAGCAAGAAAAAGAGTGAGAGGTAAGAGAGAGACAACTACAAGAGGAGAACATAGCACATGCTAAACAGATGGAAAGGAAAGAGCTAGAGCATCAGCAACAAGCTGAGCAGGATGTGCTGATCCTCAAAGAAGAGTGCAAGAAGAACAAAGGCAAGTTTGCCCCCATCCCGGACCATCCTGCTCCTACTGAAGACTCCATCTTCCCATCTCAGGCTGCCCTCCACAAGCTTAAGAACCATAAATTCTGTGAACTTTGGTACTTCTACAATGAAGGACTTGATGCAGCAGATGCCACCCTTTCATATGCTGACAATGACAATGCCCTCACCCTTGTCTCCTTGGCCAATGGCCACCCCACCCTTGTCCTAGCCACCAATGCTCACAACAGGGCCTTGGTAATCCAAGATCAAAACCTATTCCTAGAGCAATTTGGTCAAAAAGCCATCCACATCATCCCCCTTTTCTACAATGCTGGCTGGAACCCAGCCCACCTTGCTATGCACATCAAGTTCTGGTCTGCCCTCAAAAATCACCCATGGCATTTTTCCCACAACAAATACCACCATCAAGCAATCCTTGTCTACCAAGGTGAGCAGAGGTGCAAATGGCACATGACCATAGGCTTGAAGGAAAGGTGCTTCAACCTCTCCCTCATCAACCAAGAGCAACTGGATGACACCCTTAAAAAGGTGAAATCCAAAGTACAAAATGATCAACTGGAGCTCTTCGAAACTGTAAGTCCTTTCTTTACTCTTCCCCCTCAGCTTTCCTCATGCTCCCCCCCCCCCCCCCCCCCCCCCCCCCCCCCCCCTTGTGTGGCACCACACCACATGCACCACACCTTTTCCCTCTGCACTACCCACAACACATGGTACCCTGCCCCCACCTGTCACCTGCCCCCTGCAGCACATCACCTGTGTGTGTTGACCCATAGATCAATTGCAAATACTTATCCCTTCAGCAAAGCTACAACACTTTCATCACCCACTCTGCTGCAGGCACATCCATGGCCCAAGATACCACCACTAAGCCCCTCAAGTCCTTTTGGGACTTGGTCCCCACTGTCCTTGCCATTTGCACTGTCTGCTTGGGCCATCACAGGTACAATGTCACCAGGTGCTATACTGAGTACACCTGGGACACCAAGCACTTCACCTTGGCAGAACGAATCAGTGGCAACCTCTTCTCCAAGACCAATTGTAAGCAGATATGTTGTAAGTGGCAGAAAGTTGAAAGCTGCCAGGATAGGGACAACCTCCTCCACCTTTGCTCCAGATGCGGCACCAAGGAGTACAGAGTGGACAACTGCCCTTGTGCCCAGCAAGAAACCAGCAATGCCATACAAGGCAAATAAGTGGTTTGCCACCCTCACCAATGCCTTGCTCTTAAAACATTTTTGGGATATACTCATTGGTCTCTCGCTCGACTTCATTGTAAAATTCCCTCCCATCACATATGTACAATCCCCTCCTAACAAAGAATCTGCTTCATTGTACATGCTTGAATTTAGTAAGACCATAGCTAAAGAATTAGAGAAACACTGTTACCACAGCCCATACTTCCTCCACACCTTACTTTCATTAATTGGCCCCTTTCAATCCTCCCCCATCTCCATTATATCCAAGCCTGGACGACCTGGTAAATTTCACTTAGTACAAAATTTCTCCTTCCCGCTATCCCCTTCCCTTGCTTACCCTAACCCTTCCATTAACTTGTACATCACCACAAATAACTTCCCCACAACATGGGGAAAGTTTTCTATAATTTTGCTTTTAATCTCACAAGTCCCACTGGGTTCTGAAGTTGCCACCAGGGATGTTGCAGAAGTGTATCACACCATTCCCCTACATCCTTTTCAATGGCCCTCGACAGTCATTTGTGCACCAAATGATCAATTTTACATCAACACCTGTCTTGCCTTTGACTCTGCCCCATCCACAGGGATCTATGGTCATTTAGCAGATGCAGTGGCCAAGATCTTCCATGCCCACAGCATTGGCCCCCTTAATAAATGGGTCAATGACCACATTTTCTTCCACATTAAGACATCTCACATAACTAATTACAACATCCTAAGGGCCAACTGGAGTAAGGACATCTCACACAACAGATCCATCCTCCAATCAGGTAGCCATCTATGGTGGGCCAGGCACCATCACAATCACAGTAAAACCAAGGAATTCAATGAAAACTGCACATGCCCCCTACATGACCTTTCCCTTGCCTCCCCTAGAATGGCATGAGGTGTGCACTTTACCTACTCTTTCGCCAACATTGATAACCTATCACACACCCTAGGCATATCATGGAAAACCTCCAAGGACCAGCCCTTCTCAGAAACAACCATTTACATTGGTTTCAAATAGAACTTAGACATCTGAATCATCTCCCTTGCTCCCTCCAAAGTAGATAAATACCACACAGCCATCCAAGAATGGCTAGCTTGCCCTGCCCACAACCTCAAAGATATACAACAATTATATGGCAAACTACTACATGTAGCATCCGTGTTGAAAGAGGGATGCACTTACTTGACAGGCTTAGAACACATGCTCAAAACCTGTGCAGATAGACCATTCATGCCCCACCATTTGCTTCACTCCATCTGAAACAAATTAAATTGGTGGGATGACCAACTCAAATGAGGTTTAATTTCCTCCACCATCTGCCCTCCCATCATGCCCACTGACATCACAGCCTTCTCCGATGCCAGCTCTGGCATGGGCCTGGCTATCACAATCAATCATCAATGCAGAGCCTGGAGACTTCTCCCAGGGTGGAGAGACACCAAAGGCACAACTCATGACATTAGTTGGGCTGAAGCTGTCACATTTGAACTACTGGTCTGGGCAATCATCCACCTCCAACTTGGAGACACAGAAATTCTTGTCCACAGTGACAACACTGGTGTCATTGAAGAATGGTGGACTGGCCATCACTGCAACCCACTGGCAAATGAAGTCTTCAGATGAACCCATCATGCAATCACTGAAACCGACAGCATATGGTCCATACACACTATCCATGTCCCCAGCACTCACAATCCAGCAAACAAGCCTTCCAGAGGGCATTTCCCTCATCCATCCCTCCTCATTCCATATTTTTCCATTCCCACCCCCCTCCCTCTTTCTCATCATCAACACCACTGACTCCCCAACTACAGCTGAGCTTCAACACACTAACCCTCCACATTCAGTCCCTCAAATGTGCACTGGACCAGCAATCACTCAAAGATCCCAATAAGCTAAGGAACAACTCCAATACCAGCAGCTCAAGGAGGAAGAAATTGTTTGCATTGCATTTTTGTAGCACACCCCACCCTCATTTCAATGCCCCCCTTCCCTCATCCAACACCATGACAATACTCATTGCCCATTCCCGTCCTTACATGTCTCTCCAACCCTATCCCCACTCAGACCTCACTATTAAGCCAAAGATTGACTGTGCCTATGGCTATCCAGTGACTCAGCTTCCTGCAACATATATGACAAAGCAGGCCATCCCATTCCCATTTTGGAAGAATAACTTGATCGCATCCTCAACATTATGCTATTGTCCTGGATGGACAAGATCAAAGAAACATATGGTTCCAGTCTCCTTGCCTTCCATATATACTGCAATATCAACCACATCCCTGATACTCAGTGTGCACCCATCTCCCAGCCACTACTCCTTGCATTTATAGCCAGCTGCACAGGTGCCTACTCAAGCACAGCAATCCTCAACCACATAGCTGGACTTCAAGCATGGCATCTCCTTCATGGACTAGCATGGGATCATGGCTCATCAAAAGAAACCAAATCCATTCTTGAAGGTGCCTCTTGTCTAGCCCCACCCTCCTCCAGATGTCCAAAGTGAATACTCTTTAAATGTTTCCATCTCCTCTCCTTTCTCACCTGCATAGACACCAGTCAATCCCGAGATGCTGCTATATCTGCATGCATTGTGACCACTTTTTACACCATCACCCATCTCAATGAATTCACAGTTCCATCCATCTCCAAATTTAATACTTCCCCTACTTCATACATACTTAGAAAACACATCAAATATGAACAGGAACCCTCCTCCTTGCCCATACTATCCTTCTCATTTCCTGCAACTAAATACTCCAATCAAGGAGAAACCACACACTGTGCCACTATCCAGTACCTCACTAACCCAATAACCTAGATCAAAAACCACCTGACCATTAACAATCCAAGTCCAGAGGACCACCTCTTTGCTTGGCAACACCCGAAAGGCCTACAACCACTCACTAAAATAGAGGTAATGAAATGTATCCAAGAAATCATATCACAATGCAACCTTCCCAACCTCAAAGGCCACAGCCTTTGCATTGGTGGTATACTCCACTACCTTCTCTTAGGAATCCCATTTGATGTTGTTAAGACTGTGGGACAATGGGCAGGTAATTTGTTCACCTTATACCTTTGCAAGCATGCTGTCATCCTTGTCCCATACTTCCAAGAGCAACTGGACTGCATCCAGGCACTCACCAACATAGCCATGCCACTGGTGTGCTAAGGTATGCTAACATCACTACTCCTTCAGTATGGGAGCCTCACCTCACATGTTGCAGTTCCTCCTTCCTCTATGGGTACACAAGCCCTCAATGGGCTTTGCCCATTCCAGTACTCCTTATACCCACAGTCTGCTAGCTACATCCTTCTGTATCTACATTTTAACACTTGATCTCACTACATTACTTTCATTAGTCACAAAAGTGTTCAGAATGCACAGAAAAATTCTTGTCCTCTCTCAAATTCAAACAAGCTTAAATACACTGGCTTTTACAACCTCTCACAATAAGGCACTTCTTTTTAGCCAAAATGAATGTCTGCTTCAGAAGTAGCAAGGCAGAAGACATTAGCCTAGTAGGGAGTATTATCATGAAATTATAATTCATCTGGTTTAGTGATATTGGTGTCAGCAAAACTCAGCTTCTACCCTTCTCAACTATCATGAGAAACTAACAATTATATAACACAACTCTTTTCATGAAGCAATTCCTATAACCAAATGCTTAGATTATAACATCAATAACAAAATTCATTGTTTTTATGTGTTGTAGGCATTGCAGAAGCTTGGATCCATAACTATCCTAACAAGATTTTTATTAGAAGCAGAAATATTTATGACAGCAAATATACCTAATTTCAGAAGCAAACTCAAGATTTTTGGCATTTCAGAGCTAGAACAAAGGAAGCTAAAGGGTGTGTTTGAACTTTCTATGATCATCGCAAGAGAAATGAGTTCCAGACCTCTCATAAAATCATTAACCTGATTTTATGTATATGAAGATACAAGGCCATTGTTTGCAACATTATTTCACAGGCTTCTCAAGGCTCTAGATGATCATGAAATGCTAGCACAGATTTATATATAAAATATTGATGAACTGGAATTCAAGGCAGGCATGTCAACTTATTATTGACATTGGTCATGTTCTCAGGCTCAGGCTGGAGATGACAGTTGGAGCTCCAAATGCATTTCCCTGCATGAAAGTCCACAATATGTTTACTAGTAGGCTTATCAAGCAGTGGAGGAGATGAAATCATATGAAGATAATCTCATGCAAGGAATATTACCACTCTGCACCAGCTGTAAGAGAGAAGAACATGTGAGAAGAATGGTAGGGAAGTGACCACAGTCTATTCCAATCATGGTTCCAGACATGGTGTTATAAGGTCAAGGGCATTCTTGAGTTCCAGTTTCAAGACCTTTGTGTGAGATAGATGATGGGTCTTCTCCTTGTGGTTGGAATAGGAATGGATGTAATAGGAATCCAAAGAATCATTTGTGATTTTGCCAACTGGGTTCAAACAAGCAGATTGCCTATAGATCCCTCTTTCTGTGTCATATCCCATAATTTCAAGTTCACAGCAATGGAAATGAAACTCAGTTTAAAATCTATGGCTCCAAGCCAATTGCCAGATCATTGCTGCTGCCATGTTAGATGTACTAAATGGCCAAGCAAGTCAGAATATGCAAGACAGTCAAGTGAAAGGCAAACAGATATTTCAGATCCATACAAGGTAAAGTATTTTAAAGCAGAATGAAAGATATAAGCCTGAATTGATGGGAATTTTATAGTCAATGAAGAATTGTGTTTCAGATCAAGATTTGGACATGTGCATTTCCATGCCAAGCCCTGAGAATAGACTTGTATAGTCAGGTAGTGAGATACTTGATTTTCACATGAAGTGTATCTATAAAATCACTAAAGGTAATGATGACTCAGAGTTCATGAATGCACTGAACTACCTTGAGATGGCAATATACATGACAAAGAACAGGCAAGATTTCAATGTCTTCTATTTTCACCTTGGAAGAGTGCAGATATTGGGGAAAAGAATGAAGAGTAAAGAATTGGACTTGTATTTTTATCTTTTGTTGGACTATGTACATGTAATCAACAGGAATACATGACAATGTGACATGCCAGTGACCCTTATTTTTTTTCTGATTCCAAGATAGAAGTGGGATTCAGTGTTCATGGGGGCACTTATTTTACATGTAATATAATGCTTGGATATTTGTAACAGGAGTAGAAATCACTAAGCATGCCCAACACCATGCAGCTCCACTTGAGCTTGAACCAGCACCATCATATAATCAGATGTGAACTGAAATCAACTGATTATAATATGTTTAATATCATACATTATGTTAAAAGCTCAGTCATGAAATGATAAAATACATGATAGTCACTGGAATCTTTCACACTACTGATACCTTCAAGCATTAGACTTTGTTATGAGCATGTTTCTCCAATGTTAGTTCATACTAGATATTAACCTTTGTATGAAAAGCCCCTTTATGTAAATCAAACTTCTTTCAATGTTTCCATATATGAAATGCATAGACTTTCTTTGCACCATTTTCTTGTGAGGGTGGGGGATGCTTGGCCTGTGCAACTGACATCCTAACTTGGAAGACATGACATGTTGAAAATAATGCAATTAGGTCACATGAGTGTCCACCAAGATTGAAGTCAAGGTTAACTGATGATATTCTTATTTTATATTAAAATAGGTCTAAAATATGGTCTATAAGAGCTGATCTGGGACCTGTGGTTAAATATCTGTATATGTTTTGAGTCATTTCATCCTTTTGAATCAAGTTGATGCTAGGCATAGACAAATATATAATAATAGAAATGTAATCTCCAGCTTACTCTAACATTACCATCTGATTCCTACACACCACCATCATGGCACCACAGAGTAAGTTAGAAATCATGTTTTACCTGTCCATTTTAATGCAAATACAACATTTTTCATGTGATAAAATCTCAAGTATAACATTAATACTTAGCTGATCTGATTTTGTCATGCTTACCTATCAGAAGACAGAGATATACTAGGAGTGAAATAAATATATGTAAATGACAAGTAAATATTCATTGATGCAAAAGCTGTCTTATTGTTCATTACACCTTATCTAGTATCTTGGTGTACTATAATGAAGACCCACAACAATCACATTCCAATTCAAGCTTGATTCTAAATCAGGTTTACAAAATGAAAATGCTCTCTATAATATGTGGAAAGCCAGAGTGACCCAGATATGGAGGTCTCCCACTTATTCCTTCAAAAAAAAGAACAAGGTTTGTCAACAAAAAAATATCATATCTGACTTGAGGATGGATGAAGCTTATTGTTATCTGATAACCTTTCAGTACAAGGTGGAGGTGGCATGGTTTTATATCATATCTGATGTCCTGGCACACCTCATTGAAAATAAATATGATTCGAAGTCAATCAAAGCCAAGAAGAAAGAGCTCAGAAGTAAAATGTCAGCCATTTCTTTTCAAGCACCACCTCTCCTTGGAATTCATGTTTCTACTCAGCCATCCAAATAACTACCATCCTTGGGAACTTATCTTGTTATCTCACAAGCAATATCTTGATCCAACATCCATTATTGATATGAAATTGAATTTAATATTAAATCACATTTTATTTTCAATCCATGTCTTAACTTTCTAGCAGTGATAGATGTCCTCCACTTCATTCAGAAATGTTCATGACTATACATACTTGGTAATTGTTATTTTTATTGGTATGTCCAGCTTACTCATTTTAAAGGCTTGAGTCTGATTTGACATTCCTGGTATTAAGGGCCACTTATGACACTAGTATAATGGTGTTAATGGTGAAGATTAGATTTAAACATTAGTGTCCTATGGAAGTCTGACCTTTTCATTGGAACCTAATCTCATGTGTTTCTGTAAAAGGCCATATATCTATTACATGCAAATTCAAGCCTTGTGCCATAGATGTTGGACATGGTACCATGAGGATTGCTTGAAAGCTGTTTCTGAACCAAAAGCATTAGAGGACTTGAAAGAAAATTGGGTCACTTGTTTCCTTGAGTGTCCTTCAAGCTTTGCTTACTCTGTAATGAATGTCATGAGATGAGGAAAACAACATACAGTGGAAGGAGACTATTCTAGAGTATTTCAGGCCCAGTCCATCCTCAAAGCACTTAGGAAAGGGAATTGAGAGAGTTATAACTGTTGGCTTCAGAAGTACCTTAGAGGAATGGACAAAAAAGCACTCCATTTGAGTACAGACATAGCTCACAAATGGTTCTTGTGCCCTAAATACAAGCATGTCATATAGTAACAATCCCTGCACATCACCTTTGCATTTGAATATATTATGGACTATTGCATTCAAATTGTAAACTTCAAAAAATCATGATAAAAAGCATATAATATGATTTTAAAGCTTTCTTTTAAATGCTAGGATGAGCAAAGTGGCATTTCAGTGTCTCAGAAGAGTGGGGGATATCTGAGCTCTCAGAACAACTGGTTACTGTGGGAGCACAACCTTGAATATAAAGGGGGGAGAAATGTACAGAGGAAAAAAATAGGTTTCCACTTGGTGGTTAACCACAAATATGTCAAACTCAGAATTATCCACTACTCTATTGCATTGAAGACAACTTATAAGAGTACTGTAATCAGGTCACAGCCTTTGTTTTGATCATGGTTTTTATGTATATGACCATATTATCCTGATCTATATTTTTTTCTCTGGAAAAGTGGGAATTGGAAAATGGAATGGGTGGTATATATGTTTTGCCTGTTCTGGTTGGATTCTGGTTTCAATTCTGTGATATCTAGGATGAATTGTGCTTGTTTATATTTATATTCAAGGCTTTACAAATCAATCTCACAAGTGGGCCTGACTTTAAATATGGCCTCATTAAAGTATTACATGGCATATAACATATGCCTATAAGGGACTTTCAAAAATACTAGTACACACTTGAGCATCATTCAGTATTAACTTATCCTGAAGGCTTTGGAACCTCTATTCCAGAGCCACTTTGGTAATTTTTGGAACTTGAAAGTCACAGAAGAAGCAGAAGTGGAGGTGCTATTTTACTTATATCTTTATATCTCCCCTTTCAGGCACATTACAAAATTCCACAATTCCTTGTACATATTACCCTTCTTTCAAAGCGATTAATGCTTCAAGATCTTTTTTTAATGACTGCTCAAGAACTTGTTATTCAAACAGATGTGCTACACTGCTGTGCTATTCTGGAAAATGTTATCTTTCATGGGGAAGAGCTTTTGTGGAATCTAAGAAATATAACATATAACACTGAGTTCTGTACTACAAATATAGCTCTTGAAATTTTTCAATTATAGTCATGTGTTTCTTTCCTTCATGGCCTCAGCCCAACTAGGGGCTTTTTTTGTTCCTGGATGTGGAAGGGCAGTTGTCAGTCATGGACACTGGATTGTCATTTTCAGCACCACACCAATCAACATGTAAGAGATAGGCTCACTATTCTTAACCTTGTTGTTTCAACCATTTTCATAGTTGGAAGGAACACAGTAGTAGTCAGCCATGGACATTTAGCATATCCTATACTCAAGGTGTGAGAGATTAGGTCAGGCATATCATCCTCATTATTGTCTTTGTCTTCATTCTCATTATCTTTGTCATCCTCACCATCTTCGTTCACAAATCTTTTGTCATTACACATATTTGAGTCTCCTGTGCTGAGAAAGATTCTGAACAGGTGTGCACAAAGACTCTTCACCAACATTCATGTGCCCTTTTGAGGCTCACTAGGGATTGGATATTAGCAGGAGAGATAATGTATAAAACAAAAAATTTGCTCACCAAATGGTGGTAATAATTGCCACCAAAAGCTATCTACTTCTAGCTTGGGGAGTGTGTCTGCTGGAATATTCACATATTCCATTCCAATGGTCCCTGGATCATCTGCACACACTTGATCAAATGATAGTGTGTCCACTGTTATTTCACATCTATAGTAATAGCATAGCATAGATCTCAGGCTTCCAAGAAGTATTGGATGGGAAGAGCTCATTATCACTTTCAAAATCTGTCTCTAGAAATGTGACTCAAATAAGATATTTAAGTTAAATTTTGGTCAGCTTACTTGCTCCATATTGAGGTTATTATGTATCCAGGACTTCTAGTTTTCCTTTAACCTGGTAATATAAGATACAGTGGCTCAAAAAAGTATCCCAATGTTTAGTGATTTTGGAAAGATTAGAAAATAATAGAAGAACAAGAATGAATTAGGTAAAGTATTTGTAGGATGGATGAAGGTATATGCTCTTGGCATTATGAAACATCTCTGGTTTATATATTTTGGTTGCCATGGGAGTGAGATACAAACATTTTAAAATAACATGTCATTGGGACACTTATTTAACCCTATATTTGACAATCATTATACAGTATCATATATAGCATAGGAATTTGATAGCTATTGATGGTTGCTATATTACCAAGCTGTGTAATTATGTAAATGACATAACTCCAAGCAATGTAAACACCCTATGCCCTACTTTAATTGAGCTTTCTATACTATAATATCCATTTCTATCTTTATAAAAGTCAATATTCTTATTCTTTCAAAATTTGGCTTGCTATTCAGATAGATTATATCCAAAACTAGTCTAGGGAAGTCTACTATGGCCAAGTTAAGTTTTGAACCATTTTGAAGAAGTGTTTCAAGCCATTATCTTATTAAAATATAATACTTGCTTTAGAAATTACAAAATCTTTCATACTAGAAAGTGAATTGTCCTTGAAAATGGACACATCCTACTTAGTATCCATTCTCCCTACTTCCACTATAACTATCCCAACTTATGAATTCTCAAACCATCAAGAAACTTCCTCCTAACTTACTATTTCATAAATTATCTTGTTCCATATAGGCTCATATTTTTTTTCCACATATATATCCTTTCATTTGATCTAATCCTACTGGTATTTGTCTCATCTGACAAAATAACTCTAGTCTATATGGTTTTCCACAATCATCCTTGCATTTGAAAGCACAATCCAACCTCTCTTTTTATACTTAACAGGCAAGAGGAGCTTCTTTTCTTGATCATAGCCATTAAAGATGTAGCCTTGAGAACATTGCAAATAGCTTGGACATAGATATAAAAGGCAAAGGCAGGGTTAATAAGATTGGTGGCCTGAACAGCATTGTCAACCTTTCCAGTGATAATACTAGAAGTAATACTTCTCATATTAAGAAAAAAAGAACTTGAAAGGATGTTCTAACTTGATATTCTCCTTTTCTAAAGGATCTTCTTAATGGCCCTAGCCACAGTGGACTTCCCCAGACTTGTCATGGATGCAATTTGTCTGGCAAAAAGGCCAAATTCAAAGAGAATAAAAATTTTAACTTTAATAGAAGTAGACATGTATGTTATGATGTGGTGAGGTCAATTGAAGTGGGACATAGGATGTTTACATTGCTTAGAGTTATGTCATTTACATAATTACACAGCTTGGTAACATAGCAACCATCAATAGCTATCAAATTCCTATGTTACATATGATATAATGGTTGTCAAATATAAAGTCAAATACAGTAAATGTCCCAATGACATGTTATTTTAAAATGTTTGTATCTCACTCCCATGGCAACCAAAATACATAAACCAGAGATGTTTCATAATGCCAAGAGAATATATGTTCATCCATCCTGCAAGTACTTTATCTAATTCATTCCTATTCTTCTATTATTTTCCAATCTTTTCAAAATCACTAAATATTGGGACACTTTTTTGAGCCACTGTACAATGCTGAGGGCTTCCTATATCTAAACAGTAACAAGGGGAACATCAGAATCAATTTCAGCAGTGCAGAAAATATTCATAATAAAAGAAGTGCTATGGAGATTGGAAGATGAAGTCTATCAATGTTTTTGACTTGAGGTAAAAAGTGGAGCCTCCACTGTGGAACCTTTACATAAATGTGGAACTGTCACAGTGGAACTCACATGTTGTGGATATATCCTTTGACACATTTTGATTTAAAAACCTCCAATTTCCACTCCAACTTTCACTTCCAACCTTCACTTATCCAACATTCATTCACTCTTCCATTCTTCACCACCATATTCTACCTCACCCTTGCTGAGGTCAAGACTCTGAAAAAGGATATGTTGAAGTTCCTCATCAATATAAAAAATGTGTTAAGTGGCACTAAGAAGGATGATCTCTGGATATGATGAATAATTTGTTTTTCTAAATTCTAAATTCTAATTGTTCCCTGCCAGACAACAAATAATATAATATTATATGGATCAGAGGAAACAATGAACACATTAGAGTCTAGTGAATTTATGTGGCCACCTATCTCTACAGGAGTTGAAATCATGCCACATTGATTAGAGGGTTGGCTTGAGAAACACAAAGGTTAGTACTTCATCAGATTATATATTTGAACAATATTAACCCTGTGATAGCCAATCTGAGCATATCAGAAAATGGGGTTGGCTCTCAGAGGATAACTACTTAGGTAAACAATATAATGACAACTCTTGTTTCTGTTTATCTTGCTCAGTCTTTCTTTCTCAACAAGACTGCTGAAAATCTTTCCAAGAACAAGTTCCCAGCACCAGAAACACTTGATTAGCATCCTGCATCCAAATGTTCCTACCCTGGACCATCCACCAACTCCATCATCAACCTCCATATTTAGTATCTTCTCAAGCTGTTGAAGGACAAGGAGAAACTTATGCAAAAGGTAGTTATTTTCATTTTATAGCATGCACTTTGACTGGTAAATGCTAGAGCCAGCTACAAATTGCTGGAGTGGCATATTAACCATGTCAAGAAAGTGCTGCTGTTATCAGATAAAAATCAGGGGAAAATATTGGTAGTAGTATATCAGATTCAAGGATGTTTTCTAATAGTTTTCTTCATAAATTTCATTGGCATGTTGTATTTATACAAGTATCTAATGATGTTAATAATATGCAGTAACAACAGACATGTTCCAAAATAGGACCAGGTCATGTGTTTGATTTTTGAACCATATATTTGATGGCTGAATGTCAACTCAGACAAATTACCATTACCATCATAATGACATGGCTTATAAAATAGATTCAGAAATACTATTGATTACCACACACATTCACATAGCACTGCAAATCATTCCCAGGATAGTATAGCCAAAGAAAACCTAGCAGCTATGGTTGTGAGATCACCTGGCATGTGAATTGGTAAGCCACCAGTTCTAGCTCTCAAAATATGATGTAGTGTTGTTCTGGTTTCAGGATGATTTGCCACATCCAAGCACAAATTTGCCATATCCTCAGCTTCTCAGAAGCTTGCAGCACATGCTCTCTTTCTACTATAAAAGTAGCATACATAAGTCTGGACATCATGTGCCTCAAGAATGTACATAAAAATGATCCTTTAGTGATTAGTCCCTGTTATGTTGATGTGGATATGGAATTTCCTAAGCTCAAAAGGAATAGCCTCTAGTAGAACATGCTGCCATCATCCAGTGAGTTGCCTGGTTGTTATATCCATATCAACCTCTATTCTGACCATCTTTGTCAAACCCCTGTACAGGAGTTCAATCTTGGTCCAACAATCTTTCTGGACTTTCTCTTTTGTACATTTCCATTTTGTGCTAGTTCTATTCTTGTTATCTTTCCATTCTCCTTCACATAGCCTTTTGGTATATTTGTCATTCCAACTCCTACTTATTCAGGACATGTCTTTGGCTTGTACATTCTCTGTTCTGTCTTATTCATCCCAGTGCACATCACCTCCTATCCCCTGGTCATTTATGGTCCAGATTTACTTTGGACATTATAGAACTTCATATATGTATTACAATGGTATTGCTGTTTTGAAATGGCCATATCTCTACAACTACTAAGCCAAATCACATGACCCAGGGACCGATATTATAGCCAAGAGTAAGGGCCATTGATTACCTCAGCAAACCTAAGTGGAATTCCCACATATGATTGCAGTACACTTCATGCACTGTGTTGAGGTTAATTATTGCAACAGTTTTGGAGATCACTGTATTCTTTTGGCACCAAGCACAACCATTGCTTTGTAATACATCAGGGTCACAAAGTGACCCATCAATATATCTATTCTGGAATAGTTTCACAACCACACTTATTTATCTCAAGTGGATTATTCTATTCAACTATTATACTACTAAACCCACTATTCTTCTATTATAGATTCCTTATCAGAAAGCTCTACATCAGACAATATTTCCAACTACAAGGAATATCTGGTTCAACAACCAGCACTTCCAGAAATTTTCAAACCTTGCAAATAAGATGAACAACTATCTACATCACTTATCCAAGTTAGTTCAACCTGTTTTCTAACCTATCACTATTTATGGCCTTTAAACTCAGTGCTCAATTTGGGAAGGACAGTCTATAAGGTTCAAACCATTGAGATTCACACAATAAGATCATATCTTTTATCTTCTCATAAATAATCTAGATTTTTATTTGTAAAGTAATATATTAATAGTTTACATAATTAAGTAATCTTCTCATATCACATTTGACATAAGAATGTTTTAATATAACATATGAATATTTTTAATAACATGGGAATGCTTTACATTACTTGATATATATTTTATCCTTATATAATCCACATAATATATTATAGGCTTCCATAACACCACTTTTATTACTCCTTACATGGTTGAATAGTATATACATACAAACATCTCCCATATGTATATCTGCTGGGCCTAGAGTCTCAAAAAATAGAGTAAAAATCATCAAAAAAATCCCTCTCCACTGTTTTTGCCTAGGACATTCAAGAACTGTATGTCTTCATCTATAATCCTGTGAAAATGCAATCTTATCAGCATAGATATTTACTGATAAGGCCATTTTAGCCTGATGTTTTCCCTTTTGTCTATCTTCTCATATATTTTGTGCATTTGATGAGTATGTTATGTCATAGGATGGCTTTTTCTGTTATTCTACATGCTATTTTGACTCTTTTGACACAGGTCATTCTTGACAAGCCTTGCCTTGCCTTTCTTCTGTATTTGATTGCACTTTTTATGCCTTTGTTGAGTCTTTCATGTAATACAGTAATCAATCCATCTTATTTTTTCTTTTTCAAGTACAGTGTTCAACTTATATCCAGACTCTAGGATTAAGGAGATATATACCTGGACTCCAAGGTTAAGGAGATTGGCAGCACTCTACCCATTGGTTACCTGATCACCAGAGAAAAACTGTTATGATTCATGCTTATTCTTTTCTTTCTTTGCACAGTTTCACCTTAGCTCCTCAGACTTAGTTTCTTTTCACCGCTGACTCACCAACTCTCTGTCATACTCCATTTGCTTCGTCAGTGGTTACTTCCTTCACCTTCCATGATGTTCCATTCTTACTAAGTCGTTACTCTTCTATGCCTGCCCTTACGATCCTCCCAAAGGTATATGTATAAACCTTTGATACCACACCAATATACTTTAGCTTAGATCTCCTCAAGTCTCTCCTGAATCTACTTGATTCTCCCTTCGCTCTAAGCCCAGGCATTAGACCTGTCCTTGAACCCTTGAACCAGTTGCTCCCACTGTTGAGTGGAGTGTCTTCCTTGGACTTTGCACTACCATTGAGTGTGCGCTTACTCTAAACCTCCCTTGAACTTATATCTCGAGGCTATGCTTGTCCCTACCCAGGCCAAGCATAACAAAAACACTCAATAGCCAAGTCTGCATATATGGTTGTTTACCATCTTAAACAAGGATAATGTTGTTGTTCTCCATAGTGTACAAGAGATGGTTTAGTATGACATTGACACTACATTTAGGGATAGACAATACATTTAGTCCCCAGATTCATGTAATCACCTATGATGTCACATTGTAATGTTCTGCATTAAAGAGTAGTTTTTGCATAAGCCAGGGTACTGTTCAAATAGAGTGGCTATTCGCTGGAGGTCTATTGAAAAAGATTATCAAGAACTTGGAGAAGACTACAAGATCTTTTTGGATGTTCTTTGTATTCACTTTTCTTTTTTGAACATCATATAGGCTAGGTAATAACTTAAATAATTGAGTTGTAGTTTAAAAACTGGAACAACAGGACCTTGCAACTTCTTGTAGGTTTGTAATTTTAAAACTAGAATAACAAGGGCCACTAGGCCCTTGCAACATGATATTATTGCAATATAATATTATGGGCCTGCTATTTAAAAACTAGGATGACAAGGACCATTAGATCCTTATAGCATAATATTAGACTTAGAGTTTAAAAACTAGGATGATAGGGGCCAAAAGTCCCTGCAATAGGTAAAAATACTTTAGTACATATTAGTAGACTTTGGTAGAGTGACTCCTGGTAGGGCAACCCCTGTGGCTGTACTAGTGCAACTCCTAACTTTGATTAGGACAACTCCCAACTTTGACTAGGGCAACTTTTGTGGCTGTGTCACTAGCATGTAAAAGGTGAGCATGTAATGGTGGACTCTAAACCTTGATAATGCCTATTTTAACTATCTTGGCTGCATCAATTGTATCATTTGCCATTGTCAACTTTAAAAAACCATGTGGCATTTCAGTCTCAACACATTGTTTGGTAAAATGTACAAAATATGATTTAATGGATATATAAACTCATGTCTCATGCACCCTACATTAAACTTAACCAAATAAATGGCCAGGCCTTATATGGGGGAAAGTTGGCACTTGTTACATCCCTGATTTCCATGAAGTCCAACTCTGGTCATCTTCAAAATTCCAAATAATACATTAGTTCTTGGAGTTGGTACTCCAGATACTTCCTTTTATATTCTGTCTTGTTTTGTTTTAGTTCATCTTTGTAAGTCTGTATTATCCTCTTAGTCAGATTTCTCAGTTTCCATTATTCTTCAACTTCTATCTTATTTATTTTTGTGTACATTACCTTCACTTCATGCTTTTATATACCAATCCCCAGCCCAGAGTTCTACCAGACATCAGTATATAATCTCCTGTACTTCCTTTATAGTTTTTTTAGTTTGAATATTGTATGTTTGTCACTGTTTGTCATTGTATATTCACTATATCATCATGTTCATACCTGTACTTTCATGAATATGATTCTTTTCTCCTTATTTTTAAATTTTTCATTTTTATTATTTTTGATATCTGAAATACAAGCTGGCAATGGCATGACACATATGTCCTGCACTAATGTCCTCACCCCTCTACACTCCTCTTTGCTCCAGTTTAACTTCAAATGACCTTTTTACAAACTTTGTACTGAAGTCCCAGAATTAAACTCTATCCTCTGGACTTTCATTAGACCTCCCCCAGGAGAAGAACTTCACCTTCATCCCAGCCTCAAGATCACCACTGTTGATCTGCACAAAGATGAATATGCATGAAGTCATAGATATAGTATGAGAATTTTCAGCCAGTCTATGGTCAGAATCAGACAATATCTCATGGAGACAAAGCTTAGTATTTTCTTCAAATTTCAATTTCATAGCCCAAGCTGTCCTGGAGATATTACACTTTTTGTATCATTGAACTTGACCTAGGAACTAGTATTAGGAAAAGAAGTCATAAGTATAGTAATTAGTACTCAATAGTTAGAACTAGTATACTGGATCATGGCCTGTCTGGGACACTGCCACAATTGCTACCCAAATACAGCTATGATTAAATCCCCACATAGTATGTTCCATTGGAATACATAGCCTCTTGCATTACCTTGGGTAGTTTCCAAAGGAATCCAGCCTAAAGGCTGTGTATACTGCCATAATGATGAGTTATGCTTAGTCAGCCACAAGGGAGTGCCAAGCCCATGCTTACAAAGTAATAGAGCTATTCAATCAGAATTAAAGATTGGTAAGCAAAGCACAGCCTCCTATAAATGCCTATATAAGAAGTGGAAATTCCTTCACAGTCAATGTGCACAAGTGCAGAAATACATATACACAGGTGCTACCCTCCATTGAGTGAGTATCACCAGTGAAGGTAGAGTCTCAGATATAAGTCTTGAGTAGACAATCTCATCCAGTTCCTAGTACTTCAAAAGTGAAACTAGAACATTCAGTCAGACTAGGTAGTGTGAACTTGAGTAGAAAATACCTACCATTGTGAAAGCTAGAGTACAGCCACTTAGTAGAAAAGTATCTTAACCACAAAGTGATTATATAAGCCTTCAGCCTAAGTGGGCATATACACTGCCACTAACCTAAGTAAATCTAGCTTAGGAATACTTAGAACTCTAGAATTGTATACACATTTGACAATATTCACTCACAGCTGACAACTGCCAACTAGTCTTCATTCCAGTGACCCAATATAGAAGGTTTATATCTAACCCATACTATCCTATCCAGTAACTTCGGCACTTCCAACAACTTCGGCAGTTACACAAGGTCACATTAGGTCACACCAGGTTACATTTGGTCATGTGTGCTGAAGTCAAACTCAGCTCGTCGGGGCTGTGAGACTTGGAGACCATGTTGAATCAACATGATATCAATGGATAGATGGTAACTGTACACACCAGATGACAGATAAGTGCCTGCATTTACATTATAGTGAATTAGAAGATGCTACATCATATATATCAATAGTACTAGTCTGGAAAAACTGGTCAACAACCATAGTAGGAAGAATATGACCCGGGCCAAAGACACATTTTGAGTCTTTGCGGCTGCGCTGCGAATACCAGCAGTGTTGGGTCAATGAGCCCTGACAGGCTGCTTCAGCTTCGCAGGTCGAGTAGTCGAAGCAGCCGGTATGGGAAGCATTGTGCAACCTTAGACCCAACTTACGAGCCACGAATTCAGGCTGCAATTTGCAAGTGGCCTGTTTGTGCAGTACAGACCTGACATTCTCGGCAACCTGAGCAAACTTCAAGCTCCGTTTCGGCACTATTTGGCTGGTGACGTGAGGGTGACAATCCAGCACAACTAGCGTGACAACCAGCACTTGAGCTATTGAGCTCGTTTCTGGCTCAAATTTGCTCATTCAAGTTTGCAGTGACTCAAAATATACTATAGATAGTGTCTAGATGCAGGGGAATGTGGGATATCACATTTTGAAAGACTGCCGAAGTTGTTGGGAGTGCCGAAATTATTGGATAGGATAGTATTGTGTGAACTGTGTGATCCTGGAAACTTTCCCACACCAATTCTATTAGCAGATTTATTAGGAATTTAGCAACTTTTGTTGCAAAGCTTTAGCTTTAGCAGCTTATCTCTTGAAGGTATCAAGATATCCACTTTAGGAACTGTGCCAGGCAATTTCCATTGTAGGCAGTTCTATTTTTAGAACACATGATTTTCCCACACTTCTACTCTTCAGATGTCAATACTACTTGCTAATATCATATTCATGTCAACCCCTATTTCCAACCATCTCTGATCAATGTCATTTGACTCCAGTCATCTCCATCAAACACCTCTATAGAAGTTCAACTGTCATATTCATGTCAAACCCCTATTTCTGACCATCTCTGATCATTGTTGTTTGACTCCAGTCATCTCTGTTGAACTCCTCCATAGGAGTTCAACCCTGGTCCACCAAGCATTCCCAACTTGCCTTGGAGTTCCTCTGCCTTCCAGACTTCTCTTTTTGTGTATTCTCCATTTGTTCTAGTTCCATTCTCATCATCCTTCCTTCTATCCAGTATAGCTTTCAGACACCATGGTATATTTGTTATCCTGACACTCCTGCTTATTCAGAACGTGTCTTTGGCATGTACATTCCCCTTTCTGTCTTATTCATCCCAGTGTACATCACCTCCTTACCTCTTAGTCATCTCCAGTCTGAATTTACTTTGGACATCTTAGGACTTCATTATAATCTCTGTACTTTCTCCTATATTCCTCAGTTTGAATATTGTATTATTCACTGTATGTCACTATGTACATCATTTGTATCATGTATATTCTCATGCTTCTTTGAATATCATCTATCCTTCTCTTCTCCTTGTTTCCAAACCACCACCTCTTCTATCATCTTCAATCTCTGAAATAAAAGGACCAGAAACTGGTAAAGGTGCAACACATATGTAAGTCCTGCACTGATGTCCTCACCTCCTCTGTATTCTGCTCCATCCCAGTTCAACTCTGGACGATTTATTTCCAGACTTCATCCTAAAGTCCTGAAATTGACACCTATCCTCTGGACTTCCATTAGACATTCCCTAGAAGAAGATCTCTTACCTTCTTTCTGCCTTAGGATCACCACCATAACAGCTAAATCACTCAATTGTTGACTTGTCCTGTAAAACTTTCCCATGCCTAGTAAAACTAGTGCTACATACTATAACCTCTGCTTACTCATATTACAAGTAGTAGGTGTCATTACCATTGCCATAGCTTGCTAGAATTGTTCTACAAGCCACATTTTTAGCTAAATAGTGTTATGATTTATGCTTACTCTTTTCTTTTGTCACACAGTTATACTTTAGCTCCTTAGACTTTGTTTCCTTTTCACCACTGACTCACCCATTCTCCATAATCTTTCACTTGCTTTGTCAGTGGATACTTCCTCCACTTTCTATGATGTTCCATTCTTACTCAGCTGACACTCTTCCATGCCTGCCCTCATGCTTTCCCTAAATGTATATAAACTTTTGATATCTTGTCGATGTACTTTACTTAGATCTCCTTGAATCTCCTCTGAATCTACTTGATTTCCCTTCGGTCTAAGCCCAGGCATTAGATCTGCCCCTTGAATCCTTGATCATCACTCCCATTGCTGAGTGGAGTGTCTTCCCTTGGACTTTGCACTACCATTGAGTGTGCACTTACCTTGAACCCCTTCAAACTTATATCTCAAGGCTACCCTCATCCCTACCCAGGCCAAGTGTAATAAAAGATCTAAGCTATCATTGTGGCAACCATTGCCATAGTCCCACCCCACCATATTCCAATGAACTAGAATCCCTTCCTCTCTCTAGGAACTCTTTTTCAGAATGAACAAACCCATCTACTTTTCCTCTGATGAAAGGGAAGAATCCTCCGAACCCTAAGACCTCAACATTGTCCTTACCAATAAGGAGAACAACATCCTTGAACTCTTGCACCACCTTTCCTTCACCCTGAACATTCCCAGAGCCCCCACCTTGCCTTCTCCCACCCCCATTGCCCTGATATGACAGATCTTTGAACCCCCTCCTATCTCCAGTATCCCTGTACACCACTCCACCCTCTCACAAAATCCACCTCCAACTCCCATGACTATGAAACCCTCAGAACTCTGCCTTGGCACCTCTAAGAACTATGACAATTCTTCCACCAAGGCTGTACAGTGGTTGAACAGCATGTGATTCTACCTTGCCATCAACGACCAGGTTTACAACTCGGATGTTAAGAAGATAGCCTATGCACTGTCTTACATGACCCTTAGATCAGCTCTTACTTGGACCAATATCTTCCAGCAGAAGGCCATCTCTTCCACCACCATTACCTTTGGAACCTTCAAAGACTTCTGCAATGCCTTCCATCAGACCTTTACCCACCAGTACACCCTTGCTAATGCCATCTCTTGGCTCTCCACCACCCAAATGGAGTATAATTACTCCAAGAAATCCTATGTCCCTAGTCTTGCCAAATACACTGCAGATTTCCAAAGTAATGTTGCCCTTTTGGGCGTCACCAATGAGAATGTTCTCATCAGCTACTACTCCATCAGGTTGCCAGAACCCATCATGCAAAATATTTACAAACTTGATTCCCTTCCCACAAAAATCAAGGATTGGTACGAGAAGGCTGCACTCTTCAATTCCCAATTTGTGCAGGCCAAGGAAACTGCAAGGCTTCATTCTGGAAAGATCTCCTGGGTCATGCACCAATCTTACACCACTCCCATCCCCTCCCCTGCCAGAGACTTTAATTCTATGGACATAGATGCTGTAAGAGTGTCTAAACTCACCCTTGCTGAACAAAAATGCTGCATTGAAAAAGGACTTTGCTTCTATTGCTGATGAAGTGGTCACCTCAGTGGGGAATGCCCCAACTTTGCCTCCTCCTCCTCTTCCACACCCAAGAACCTGAAAGATCAAAAGGTCCAGAAGGTAGCAAAAAAGGACAAAGAAGTCCCCAAACTCATTGAGCTTGAGGATAGTGATGAAAAAAAAGAAACTGTTAGGAAGATTTCTTTCCAATGGGATTTTTGAATTGGAAAACTCATTTGATGCAAGTCTTCCCTTCCTTTACGTGTGCTCCTGTAATTGTATCCTCCTCTTTAAAAGCAATGAAACTCTCCATTCAGCTTATCGAACCCTTGCACACAATGAAAGTCATCAATGCTCATGCTCTTGTCAATAGCAAAGCAGATATGTCCTACATTGACTGGCAATTCATCAGGAAACATTGACTCCCCACTCAGAAACTTGCTGAACCCATCACTGTTCAAAACATCAACCAATCTGCCAATAAGAACAGCTCCATCTACTTCATCTCCACCTTATTCATTGACATTGAAGATATTACCCACAAAGTTCTCTTCTACATCATGAACTGTGGAAATAAGAACATTATCCTTGGACTCCCCTGGTTGAAATAAACCAACCCCACCATTAATTTGACCCAACAGACCATCAACATCTCTAAATTCTCTAACCAATCCTCCAAACTCTACTAGCTCCACATTGCCAACCAACTTCGCATGACTTCCATCTCAAACAGTGGACACCATCTGCTCATCCTCCCAAACATATCAATGTCCATGCTGTTCACAACTCTTGACTCTATAAGTACCTACATTACAAGATGGAATCACAATTCTGTCAATGAGCCAAGGAGGTATGTATCATCAACTGGATCATCTGCTGTGGATTCCACTTTATCCCTAAAGAATCCCCCATCATTGTCAAACTCACCAACACCATTGAACTTGCCATGGCGGCTAAAAAAAGCCAAACCAAAGATTACCCTTCTCTTTGAATATGAACAATTCTCCTTTGTGTTCTCCAAAGAAATCTCTAAACACCTTCCCCCATCTTATTCCTATGACCACAAGATAAATTTTGACAAATCCTTTACCCCAAAGGTTGGTAGAGTCTACCCTCTCTCCTCAGACAAATAGAAGGCCACCAAAGCTTTCCTTGAAAAGAACCTCCAAGCTGGAAAGATTCACCCTTCCAATTTCCCCCAAGCTGCCTCATTTTTTTTTTGTAAATAAAAAGGATGGAAAACTATGACCTTGCTAGGACTATAGATACCTCAATGAACATACCATTTGTGATGCTTACCCCCTTCCTTTGATCTTTGATCTTGTTAATAAACTCAAGGATGCCAAAATCTTTATCATATTCAATGTCCAATAGGGATACAACAACATCAGGATAAAGGACAGACACCAATGGAAGGCAGTGTTTATCACTCATAAAGGACTCTTCAAACTGCTAGTCATGTTCTTCAGCCTCACCAACTTGCCCACCACCTTCCAAAAGTTTATGAATAACTCCTTCAGAGATATGATAGCTAAAGGATGGCTAGTCATTTACATGGACAACCTCCTGATCTTCTCCCCCAATGAAAAGACCCATACTGAACATACTAAACGTGTCCTCCAACAAATGCAAGAACTCAACCTTCATCTGAAGCTCAAGAAGTATACCTTGGAATGATTGTCAAACTTGATGGGATTACCAAATGGCCTACCCCCACCAAAGTCAAAGAAGTCCAATCATTCTTGGGCTTCACCAACTTCTACAGATGGTTTATTCCAGACTACTCCACCATCACCTCCTTATTGACCTCACTAAGAAATCCTCTGGATGGGACTGGACAGATGCCTGCCAGAAGTCTTTTGACTCATTAAAGTGTCTCTTTCTTTCAAAACCCATTCTTCACCTCCCTAATCCCTCTGCACCTTTTGCCATTGCTACTAATACCTTGAAATATGTCTCTGGCACAATCCTCCTCCAGACTGACTCAAATGGCAACTGGCACCCTTGTTCCTACTTATCAATGTCATTCTCCCCTGCTGAATGAAACTATGACATCTATGATAGAGAACTCCTAGCTATCATCCATATTTTAAAGTCATGGAGACATTACTTCCATGGCTTCCCCTTTTCCATCCAAGTCTTTACTGACCACAAGAACCTCACCTACTTCTGCCAGGCACAAACCCTTAACCAATGACAAGATCATTGGCTTCTTGACCTCACTGACCTTAACTTAAAAATGGTGCATGTTCTAGGATAACTCCTCAATGGTCTGGATGCCCTCTCTTGACAACCTGACCTCCACCTAGAAGATCCTGACAATGAAAGCACTGTCCTCCTCCCCGACTCTCTCTTCGTCTGTGTCATCAATACTACTCTGCATTGGAAGGTCTCATCCTCTTCCAAGGATAATCCCCTTGTTCTAAACACATTGCAAGTCCTTGACAGGTTGATTCTCCTTGCCTTCCACTCTTATCTATCAGATTGGGCCTTCAACAATGGCATTCTCACCTACCAAGGACATGTCTACATCCTCCCAAATGAAAAACTACACCATTCCATTGTCTCTCGATGCCATGACCATGCTTTTGCTGGTCACCCAGGATATCTGAAGACCAGACAACTCATTGCCTCTGAATTCTGGTGGCCAGGTCTTGCCCAATTTGTCTAAAAGTATGTTGAAGGATGTTTCTCTTGCCAGCAGGCCAAGATGAACACACATCCCACCATCCTTTCCACTACATCAATCAAATCCTCCACCTCCTGCCCTTTCCAACAAATCTCCTGCAACCTGATCTCCAACATTTCCCAGTCCTTTTTCTTTGATTCTCTTCTGGTTGTGGTAGACCATGGGCTTACTAAGGAGGTAATTCTTTGCCCCACCAAGAAATCTGTCTCCATGGCAGGAATTGCCACCCTTTTCTTCCACAAGGTTTACAAACACTTTGGCCTCTATGATAAAATCATCTCTGACTTTGGCTCCCAATTTGCCTCCACCTTTGCAAAAGAACTTGGGAAATCCTCAAATATAACCTTTCCCTATTCACTGCATATTACCCTCAAACTGACAGAGAAACCAAATGTGTGAACCAAGAAGTAGAGATCTACTGTGGGAACAACCCCACCTCATGGTCCAAACACATCATCCATGCCAAATTTGCCCACAATCACCACCCACATTCTATCACTAGAAAGTTCCTATTCTATCTTATGATGGGCTAATGTCAGGGTGGTGCTCCTGAGGCAGATGGAAGGGAGATATCTTCTCCTGGGGGATGTCTGATGGAAGTCTGGAGGATAGGGGCTATTTCCAGGACTTCAGGATGAAGTCCAGAAATGGGTCATCCAGAGTCGAACCAGGGTGGAGCAGAGTACAGAGGAGGTGAGAACATCAGTGCAGGACTTATGTGTTGCACCCTTGCCAGTTTCCAATCCTTGTATTTTGGAGATTGGGGATGATAAGATGGGAGGAGGTTCAAGAATGAGGAAAAGAGAATGGTAGATGATATTAGACAATAATGAACTTACACAATGACATACAATATTTGAACTGAGGAGTATAGGAGGAAGTACAGAGATTATATATGAAGTTCTAAAATGTCCAGAGTAAGTCCAGACCAGAGATGACTAAGAAAGTAAGGAGGTAATGTATACTGGAATGAATAAGATGGAACGAGAAATGTATATGCTGAAGACACATTCTGAATAAGCAGGAGTGTTGGAATGACAAATATACCAAGTGTTTGAAAGGCTGTACTAGACAGAAGGAAAAGTAATGAAAATGGAACTAGGACAAAAGGGAATATATAAAATAGGAAGTCCAGAAAGTGGAGGAACTTCAAGGCAAGTCCAGGACGATTGGTGGACTGGGGTTGAACTCCTGTGGAGGAGTTCAACAAAGATGACCAGAGTCAAATGACAACGATTGGAGATGGTTGGAAATGGGGGTTTGACATGGATATGACACAGCCCTAACTTTCCTTCTTCACCACCTGACTTAATCAAAGAAGAAGAATACAAAATTGAAAAGATCCTTCACCACCATGGACCTCCCTCTCACCACATATTCTTGAACTGATGGAAAGGATACTCTGCTGAAGAAGATTCCTGAATTCCAGAACAGAATCTCAAACATGCAAAGTCCACCCTTTTGGATTATAAAAGACTCCATCCCTCTGCTTTCTCTTCTCCTTAAACCTTTGAACACCTTCCTATCATGTTTATTGAACAGCTCTCCATTTCTTCCAAATTCTCTATCACCATATCCTCCCCTTCTTTCACTCAGGCATCCCCTGGATGGACCATTTCTGTTCTCCCTGATAATCTCTCCAATGTTACTCCTATGTGTCTTCCTGGCATTACTCATGTCTCAGTACCTACCCCTGTTGTTTTCCATCCCTTTTCCCCTGAAACCTTCAGAGCTTGCCTGGCTCTACCTCTTGTTGTTGCTGTCAACATTCTCCCTCTCACCAATAACCTTTGTGATGGACCACCACCTGCTGACTACATTCACACACTGTCCCACTACTTGGTGGATTTCCGCTTCACCATTCCCTTTGAGGCCCACATTGATATGGACTCCCCCTTCTTCACTCTATACAAGGCTTACCTACAGACACATCATCTCTCAGTCATTACTAACAACTTCACTGCCCTCAACTCTACTCCCCTTGATCATAATGACATTGCCATAGTTCAAGCTTCCATTCTGGAAAACCTCCATGTCACCATGTTCCAGCTTGGCTTCAGAGAATTTCTCATTGATATTGATCGATATACTGTTGAGTTAGCTGCCCAGAATGCCCACCCCATTCTACCTACTATTCACCCTGCCTTGACTCCACAACAATCCTCCTCCCCCTCAATATCTTCTGCATCTTTGAAACCATTGACCCCAGCTGAACTTATAGCTGTACAATGAGCTGAGAACCTCCATGAATGACAATGCCTTCTTGCAGAAGGACTCCTTCCCCTTTCTGACCAACACTACCATAACACATGCCATCACTGTCATTACCTAGGACATTTCTAGATCTATTGTCTGCTCTACCAGTGCCCCATCATCTAGTGTAGACAATGATGCCCCAGTCACTTGCAAAGGGACTGTCCATTCACTACCAGATAACCTTCTGCTTACAACCAGACTACAAATGCTTCCTCTGGCCCTATCTGCAATGAAGAATCTTTGGCTAACTATCTCTCTGATGCCCCATCCATCACTTGATCTCATTGTCTTTCTTATCCTCATACTGCTCTACTAGGTCTTGTCAAGGCTCATTGTCGTTCAACTCTTCTCACTCATCTTGTTCCTCCCAGTCATCTGGATCTTGTTGCCATCATCCTATTCCTGTCCCTCCATCTTGTCCTTGCTCTCCTTCTTCCAGAGATGATGTCATTCCTGAAGAAGGTTATTTGAACATCACAGATTCACCAGGCTACTCCTATTCTTCCCTTTATGATTACTATTAGATTCTTCAACATTGTCTTGAATCTAGTATGGGGGTAATGTTATGATTTATGCTTACTTTTTTCTTTTGTTGCATGATTACTTCTTAGCTTCTTGGACTTTGTTTCCTTTTCACTGCTGACTCACCCATTCTCCATAATTCTTCACTTGCTTTGTCAGCAGATATTTCCTTTACTTTCTATGATGTTCCATTCTTACTCAGCTGACACTCTTCTATGCCTGCCCTCACACACACTCTAAATATATATAAACCTTCAATACCTCATCAATGTACTTTAACTTAGATCTTCTTGAGTTTCCTCTAAATCTACTTGATTTCCCTTTGCTCTAAGCCCAGGCATTAGACCTGCCCCTTAAACCCTTGACCAGTTGCTCCCACTGCTGAGTGGAGTGTCTTCCCTTGGACTTCACACTACCATTGAGTGTGTACTTACCTTGAACCCCTTCAAACTTATATCTCAAGGCTACACTTGTCCCTACCTGGGCCAAGTGTAACACATAGCTACCTTAGATAGTACTACAATAGCTTAGCTAGATTAGTTAGCCAACCCTTTTCTCTAACTAATTGTTATGATTTATGCCTATTCTTTTCTTTCTTTGCATGGTTCCACCTTAGCTTCTCAAACTCCATTTCTTTTCTTCTGCTAACTCACCTGTTCCTTGTAATTCCTTATTTGCTTCATCAGAAGATACTTCCTTCACCTTCTATGATGTTTTGCAATTATTCAGCTATTGTTCTCTTATGCCTGCTCTTACAATCTTCTTAAAGGTATATAATCTTCAATACCTCTCTGATATACTTTAGCTTAGATCTCCTCAATTTCCCTTTGAAATCTACTTGTTTCTCTTCACTCTAAGCCCAAGCATTAGACTTGTCCTTGAACCCTTGACTAGTTGCTCCCACTGTTGAGTGGAGTGTCTTCCCTTGAGCTTTACACTACCATTGAGTGTGTGCTTATCTTGAATCCTTTGAACTTGTATCTCAAGGCTACACTTGTTTCTATCCAGACCCAGTGTAATACTAATAATTGAGAAAGGAAGAACAACAGGGATTTAATTGGTTAAATTTCTTTACTCACCTAGTAGAACTAACTAGTCTCTTCTATTTGATCTGGTATTAGTGTCACATTCTAGATTTTCATGAAGTCCAACTTCAGACATCTCCAAAGTTCTGGATGATGTATCACTCAACAGCACCTCCCTGTAATATTTCATATTTCCCACAGACTTACACCTTACATAATCAGTCACCTGACTGATCACCTGACTAGTCACACAGGTCATGTGACATTCCACAACCTTCTACAATATTCCATACCTAATGACTTATACTATAGGTCCCACCAATAGCATTAATGTCAAAATGGTGCTCCTGAGGCAGATGGGAGGGAGATATCTTCTCCTGGGGAGTGTCCAATGGAAGTCCGGAGGATAGGGGCTATTTCTGGGACTTCAGGACGAAGTCTGGAAACAGGTCATCCGGAGTTGAACCGGGGTGGAGCGGAGTACGGAGGAAGTGAGGACATTGGCACAAGACTTATATGTCGCACCCTTGCCAGTTTCCGGTCCTCGTATTTCAGAGATGATAAGAAGGGAGATGGTTTGAGGACGAGGAGAGGAGAAGGATAGATGATATTAGAAGATAATGATCATACAAGTGACAACACAGTGACAAACAATATTCGAACTGGAGAACTACAGAGGAGATACAGGAGATTATATATGAAGTCCTGATATGTCCGGAGTAAGTCTGGACCGGAGATGACTAAGAAAGTAGGAATGCGATGTACACTGGGATGAATAAAACGGGACGGAGAATGTATATGCCAAAGACACATCCTGAATAAGTAGGAGTGTCAGGATGACAAATATACCGAAGTGTCCGAAAGGCTGTACTGGACAGAGGAAGATGACGAGAACGGAAACTAGAACAAAAGGAGAATATACAGAATAGGAAGTCTGGAAGATGGAGGAACTCTGAGGCAAGTCCGGGATGTTTGTTGGACTGGGGTTGAACTCCTGTGGAGGAGTTCGATGGAGATGACCGGAGTTGAGCGACAACGATCGGAGATGGTCAGAATAGGGGTTTGACATGGATATGACAATTAATACCTTAGCATAGCTTTTATCTGGTCACACTACTTTTTACCTTATTTAGACCCTGTACAGCTTGGTCTGTGCATATGGCCCTAGCATATATAAAGATCCTTTATTGAGTTTAAGACTCACCAGTTTTATTCTCTCTGAAGGTTTCCTAAGTCAACCTCACTAGCTAAGGCTACCATTTCTGACCTCTACATGTAGGCAGCTTTGGCTCAACTGTCATAATATTCCAGTCATCATGGATATACTAGTAAATCTACAAATAGGAGACTGTCAAGAATGCACCAATGGCTGGAAAGAATTATGGTTATTTATCAATACAATATACTAAGACATCATTATCTAAGAGTTGAATCCCATAAGTGTCAAGCCTAGTATCACAGTGCTCTACTGCATGAACATTGGTCTAATATTTGATAAGAAGAGCAACTTCTTCTACTTCATGAACAAGATAGAGCAGAGTGTGACAATGAGTATATGATTGAAGGTGATAGTATATACCACTAACTATTCTATGCTGGACACATTTGTGCACATTTTACATATCCACATTATCTAGATAAATGACTTTTATATATATTAGATTGGTTAATAATGTGAGTTTGTGTTGATGAAAATGAAATGATCTATTATAGGAATTTGGACAATCAATGTGTTTGTAAATACAGACTAAGTGGTAATCATAATATATATGATATGACATCAGCCAGCTTATCATGGATTATTGGAGCACAACATATTATCAAGCATTCTAGAGTCAAAACCTTAGTTGTTAGCTCTAAACAGGAGGTACAGGGAGTTGATGCTTAATATAACTATGGGAAACTATTTGATGCTGGTAAATGGTTTTTAAACAGTCCATGTTAAAGTGTCAAATCTGGCTGAACTGGGCTGAATCTGACTGAATCTGACTGAATACAACAAAATCATGTGTTCCTAGGGTAGAATATTGTGTAATGGTATCTATATTTGTGCTGGATTCTGATCAGAAGCTATGTATGACTAGCAGAATCAATTCAATCCTGACCATATGATGATTGTGACAAGGACTGGCACTTTTCTGAAGCAGTATCAAATGTTTACAAATAGGCATAGTCAGATTGTACCAAAAAGTATAGCCAGTGTGTAGGTAAATAACTATACAAGGAGTGCACCCTAAAAATATAGCCAACATGATTTTTCATGCTTTTTTTTAAACTATGCACTTTTACAACTTTATAACAATCCAACTATATCTATGCTTCCACTATATCTTCTCTTTTCTCTCCTTTCCTGTTCCATGAGGTATAGTATTGACTATATCTTTTGATATACTTTTACTACAGTTTGATTAAACCTCTTTTTTTATATGCTGACTATACATTTTGTACATCATACATGTATTTATAATCAAACTAAGCATAGTATATAGAAGATATACAAACAAATAGATTTGGAAGACATTGTCATTACTATTCCTATATGTGTAGCAAATGAGATATAGAAGGAGAAACTTGAAATAGCACATATCATGAGTGTGATCCTCACAGTACATTCACCACTTCAATCTAGATGGACATGAACAGTCCAGCAGATAAACAGCTTGAGGTGGTTGCCAACAGTGGCATCATGTGGGAGTCTATCAATGTCAATGATTACTAATACCACATGTGGAATAGAATAGAAGTGTACAATGCATGAAACAAGTATTGATAACAGGTGGTGGTTTGTTTTCACCTGCTCATTGTTTGCCATGGCATTAAATAGTCTGCAAGATGACATTAGATGAGGACATGGTAGAGAAAGATGTGAAGGTCTACATATGTCTGACTATGCTGGGATCAATGAGATTGACATCACAATAGAGCCAGCATAGGGCCATCCAAACAACAGGCCAAGAGCAATGAGGTCAGGATATATCACAGCAGGTTGTATATACTTACCACAAGGTCATGCACCTTGATATGAAGCCCATCAAACTTGGCATACTATAATTCATCCATGGTGAAGTTGTTAAAGACATCATAGTTGTCCATGTCAGTGTTCCATAGCATTATGCTGATGGAGAGTAATAGGTAAGTGTATTAACACTATGAACAATGAGATAAAATGTAGATGTCACTGATAAAGAGACGGAGAATGGTTGTGGCCAAGTCATCTTAATTGTTGAAATATCTGATTGAATGCCACAGTATTAGCAATGGAAAATATGGCAAACAAATGATACTCATATTTGACAGAGTGCAGAGACTCCATTGCTTTCAAAGTAAGAGCTGATACCTGGACAGGTTCTACAAGTGTGTTGTGGCAGGAGTAGGGAGAGTTGATGATATGAATGCATATAAATATAGTCATAGTGATTTAAAAAAAGGTGAGAAAGTAATTTGTATGCTTAAGTTAGAACATGAGTACAGCTACAAGTAGATGTGGAGATATTCTAGTTTGAGTTATATGAAATACAGCCAGATATGGTGATGCATATATGGTGGCCTGTATGTTTAAACTGAATTAAACATGTCACAGAGATGATTATAGATGACAGCAGAGTGTTAATAGTGAATTGAATACAGTCAAAGATAGTTGAAGATATGTTCAACACATATCTTTGACTATATCTGACAAGTCTGAAAGAAACATATTTATGGCACAGACATATGTGTGACATGATTGTATATAATACAAGTGGATTAATAATGGGTCAAATACAGTCAAATATAGTCAAAGATCTGTTCAACTATGTTTAATTGTATCTGACCAGTCTAAAAGGGACATATTTATAGCAAGGACAAGTCTGTGACATAATTATATATGATACAAGTGCATCAATGATGTGTTGAATACAGTCAAAAACATAATTAGCTATATTTTATGGGTCTAAAAGGGAGATATTTTGGATACTAACACATGAAATATAGTTAAAGTAGATGTAGACCAATTTAGATTTGGAGTTGTGCTGGATATCTGACATGTCCAATATATGATCAGTGTGTGATATATGGAGTTGTTTGTACTATAGCAATGTGCAATAGATATCTACAAGGTTAACCAAGACAACAAATGTATCCTGTGATACTGAACAGTAGTATTTTGGTAGGTGCTTTGTGCAATATAT
The DNA here is from genome assembly GCA_038094555.1 of Boletus aff. phaeocephalus. Taxonomy (NCBI): domain Eukaryota; kingdom Fungi; phylum Basidiomycota; class Agaricomycetes; order Boletales; family Boletaceae; genus Boletus; species Boletus aff. phaeocephalus. The sequence continues at coordinate 34,699 of JBBPUH010000040.1, forward strand.
TGGATTGTTTGCACTGCAATAATAATCAATAGATATTTATGTTATTAGATGTGCTTGGTGTATTGTATGACACTGAGCAGTAATGTTTGATGGGTGGTGTATGTGATATATCACCTTGTATGTACTGTAGCAATCTATAACACACACCTACTATATTATGTTTACTCACATATGCTCAGGTTTGATCAAGTTTGCTCAAATTCACCCAAGTTTGCTCAGGTTTACTCAAGTTCACTTAGGTTTATTCAAGTTTGCTCAAGTCTGCTGAGGTTTGATTCACCATTTCCCCCTTGTTCACTTTGAGCATTGTGGACTGATTTGGACTCCTATTGAGGTAGAGCACTATTTACTGTAATCATGCTGTGGATTATATTGGACAAAGAAAAAAGTAGTATTCACTGTCCCATTTGATGAATTTGAAATATCCACACTTGTCTTCAGTTATGCCCAAGATCAGGATATTGGAATAAGAATTGTATAAATGTCACTATGGAGGAGAGAAACTCATATTCCATATGAAATAAATTTAATCATGTAATTCCTGTGGTGCAAGATGTTCTAAATACCCTCTGAATCAAAGACTCCTAAATCATCTTTATCTTGTAAATTTCTAAACATTGCAGATTCCTCAATTATCAAATGCATAGGGATGTTGGACATGATGTTTACATGGCCTTTGTTAGATAGAAATGTTACCTTACTTGCAGCCATGGAAACATTGTGCAAGTCAGATCTCTTGGCATGATCTATTTCATTCAACAATCCAGCAGCCTGTGCTACAAGATTGTATATTCCTCAAAGAAATTCTATTTGTTTGTTTTTTTCTTGGAGGTTGAAAACTATCTCATGAATGGACACCTGTGGAATTGTCTGTGTGATGTAGCACAACACAGTCATGAGCACTGACCAGCCTACAGTCACTTTCAAGTTGATCACCTTCAGTCTACATTACAATATACTAGAATACAACCATTTTTGATTGACATAGATAGCCACTATAAAAAATCTCTTGTGTGAGATGGATCATAGAAGATATCAGCCTACATATGCAAGAGTAGCTCCTTGGATAAGCATTCTGACATGATCTCTTTGTTGAGGATCTGAGATGATCTCACAAATGACAAATAGAATTTTGGATTAATTTAATACAATCATATGTTCACTTCTGGGCACATATTTCTAAAAGACATTAGGTGTCACAGTGGTGATACTGAGGCTGAAGGGAATGGAAGTCTGAAAGATAGGGATTAATTCCAGAACTTCAAGATGAAATCTGGAAAGAGGTTGTTTGGAGTCAAACCAGGGCAGAGCAGAGTACAGATGGGTGAGGACATTGGTGCAGGACTTATATATAATGCCCTTGCCAGTCTCCAGTTATTATATTTTGGAGATCAAAGATAATAGGAGGAAGGGATGTTTGAGGATGAGGAGAAGAGGATCAATGATATTCAAAGGAACATGAGAATATATATAATGAATACAATAACATACAAATAATATTTGAACTGAGGAATATAGAGGAAGATACAGAGGTTATATATGAAGTCCTATGATGTCTGGAGTAAGTCCAGACCAGAGATGACTAAAGAGTTAGAAGACAATACATAGAGGAGTAAATAAAATAGAATGGAAAATATACAAGCTGAAGATACATCCTGAATAAGCAGAAGATGGAATGATGAATATATTGAGAAGATCTAAAAAGCTATTCTAGACAGAATGAAAAGATGACAAGCACAGAACTAAAACAAAGGGAAAATACACAAAAGAAGAAGTCTGGGAGAATGGAGAAACTCTGAAGCAAGTCTGGATGGGATGTTGGACCAGGATTGAACTCCTGCAGAGAAGTTTGATGAAGATGACTGGAGTTGAACAACATTAATCAAAGATGGTCAGAATAGAAGTTGATATGGTATATGATATCAGGATAAGATGAGGTGCTGACAAAAATCAAAAAGCCCCATGACATGTCCCTATGGAATTGTTAATTTTGAAAGAAAACTGTAAGATAGTATCTACTGTTTGTACTTCAAAGTGTAAAAAAGGGAAGAAAAAAATGAAGCCTACATAAAATGCAGCTCAAAATTACTGGCCTTGAGGGATGAAGAAGTATTACCAGCAACTTGAAGTACATTGTCACTGAAGTTTTAGAGGATGTTGTAAAACACTGCAAGTTCTCAAGGATGGACCAATGCATTAGATGTATCTCTAGTAGATTTAAAGATATGCCTAAAGTGTGTCTCATAATATATTCCTATGATTTGGAAATATCAATTGTTCATGGCATCATTTTCCTAGATGGTAATGCTTAGCACTGACAATATAGGACATATAAGTTGCATACATTGTACCAGTGTGGCTGCACCAGGGCATCCTAAATTGCCTTGAAAGTAGTAGTAATGTCATCTGTCTGGGTATCATTTTTGTGATTTGCAATCATGTCTGTCTGAGACCACTAGCCCAAGTGCTCAACCCTAACCTGTAAGCATTGAAACAGAGTGGGGTATTTCTTGTTAAAATTTTTGGTTGTGTGGATTAACTCCTGAGATGCTAAAAAAATAACAGTGAAATTCTAGGAGAGCGAGGACAAGGCAGAGGAACAGGGATAGAACAGTGGCAACGAGATCCCAATGACTGGAAGGAACAAGACAAGTGAGATAAGTTAGAGGACAACAAGCCTTGGTGAGACCTGGTAGAGCAATAAGACAATGATGAGGAAGATGATGGGATTAGGTGATGAGGAGGGGATGAAGCATTGGAAAGGTAGTTAGCCAAAAATCCTCCATTGTGAATAGGACCAGAGAAATCGTTTGTGGTCCTGTTGCATACAAAAGGTCATCTGGTGGTGAAGGAACAATCCCTTTGAGAATGACCAGGGCACCATTGCCTACACCGAATGATGGGGCACTGATAGAGTGGGCAATGGATTCAGAAGTGTCCAAGGCGATGGCATTGGTGCCTCCTCTTCAGCCTCATGTTTCTTTTGCTCCTCCTCCTCTTTGTGCATCTTTGCCCATCTCTGGTGCTCTGAGGCCTTTGCATCTCAGAGATTGTTGTTGTCATTCTCACACTCAGCAAGCTGTGCATCAGACCAAAGGGAATGCCTGTTCTCATACTGGCCAGATTTCAGTGTTCAAATTGATCCATTGATCAATGGAGCTACATGCATAGACAAAGCAAGGTTCTACGTGGAGTTCTACACTAGGATCCACTCAGGAGTTATTTCTACTTAGCATACTTGGGCCTCAAGGGCTTGGCCCTAAGAGGGGGATACTATCACATCTCAGATTTTCATGAAGTTCATCTCTAGACATCTCTGGAATTCCAGATGTTGTGTCAGTCCTTGAGTCTGGACTATCTTAGAGTTGGCACTCCGAACATTACTTTTTATATTCATCTCCTTTTGTTCTAGTTCACATTTGTAAGTCTGTATTATTCTCTTAGTTAGATTTCTCAGTTTCCATTCTTCTCCAACTTCTGTCTTATTCATCACTGTGTACATCACCTTCATTTAATGTTCTTACTTACCAATCTCCAGTCCGGAGTTCTACCAGATGACTAGTATATAAACCCTGTACTTCCTTCATAGATACTTCAGTTTGAATATCAAATAAATCACCTCCAGTTCTGAGTCTAACTTATCCTCTATTCTCTCTCATCTCCATTCCATTCCAAATACAAGGACAAGGGCTTGACAAGGGCATGACACATAAGTCCTATGCCAACATCCTCACCCCCTCTGTATCTCCAATCTCTGCACCTCTGGTCAACTTCACTCAACAATACTCATACTCCATTCACCTTTCCCCCCAGACCTCTGTTGGACTTTGATCTGGAGGACCCAGACTTGACAGCTGTGGAAATGTTCAAAGTGGAGGAGAGTCAGTAAAAGAGTTCTAGAATGTAATCTTCCTTATCTGTGAGGACAATATCAAGATCTTGAATGTTAGAGGGTTCTTCTCTTTCATTAGAGAAAGAGTTGGTGGATTTGTTTTTTCTAGGAGAGAGTTCCCAGAGAGAGGGAGAGATTCTAGGTTGTTGAGATATGGTAGGATAAGGCTATAGTGATGGTAGCCATAGTAAAGATAGCTTAGGCCTTTTGTTACACTTGGTCCAGGTAGAAACAAGCATAGCCTCAAAAAATAAGTTCAAGGGTTCAAAGTAAGCATACACCCAATGGTAGTGTGAAGTCCAAGGAAGAACACTTCACTCAACAGTGAAAGCAACTGGTCCAGGATTCAAGGACAGATCTAATGCCTGGGCTTAGAGAAAAAGAAAACAAGATAGGATTCAGGGTATTTTGAGGAGATCTAAGCTAAAGTACATTGGTATAGTATCAAAGATTTATATACCTTTGAATAGAGCATAAGGGCAGGCATAGAAAGATGAGAACTGAGTAATCATGGAATATCATAGAAGGTGGAGGAAGGATCCATTGATGAAGCAATTGGAAGGATTACAAGAAATGTGTAAGTCAGCAAAAGAATAGAAACTAAATCCAAGGAGTCAAGATAAAGCTGTGTGAAGAAAGAAAAGAGTTAGCATACATAAACCATAACATCCTGCAGCTCATCTCATGTCTCTTGAACCCTTGTTGCTTGAATAACTTCCCACAGGTCAGACAGGGTATCTGAGCATTTAATATTACATTGAAATAGTTGTATTTTTATTTGGGCTGTCATTAGGCAGGCATGATGATTGAGGCCTCTCAAAGGATCCTCAAGGCCATTCACAACATTTCATTGTAGGTGTATTCCAAATTTTCATCATAGATTGGTGGCACATCATTGGCCTTGTTGCTAGGATCTATTGAACTAGTGTTGAGCACCCTGTGGGCTTTGTGCATGATAGCAGACTTATCTACTGTGTGTTAACTACTTAGCATTTCGTATCTACAAGCTGGGCTAGCTTACTCAGCAGAAAGGTCCATAAATGGGTATAACTGTCACATGTCCCCATCGAGCTCACTCACCCCCTTACGCCCCAACAAAATGTAACTCATCTGATCGCTTGCCTCTTTTTGATGGACTGGCCACCAGTCTATTGAGTACTCACTGCACTCGCAAGTATTCGTCATGCTTCATAATAATGAACTAAATTTAGTCATCTTCATTGACGATCATGTTACCAAGCAGGTTTTATAATCCGACTGTAAGCTGACAACGGCGCATGCAACTATAAAATCATCGACAGGGCCACCCTTATCTTCTAGTATCGATCAACCTAACCCTCTTATCATATCTTCTCATGTCTGCCTCTCGTGCACTCTTCCTCAAGGAAAAGTTTGGTGTCTTGGAAGTGGGCACTAGGACTGTACCCACGCCGAGACAAGGAGAAATCCTCGTCAAGGAGGTCGCTGTCGGATTGAACCCCGTAGATTGGAAAATCCAAACGCATGGAATCATTGTGTCTGAATTCCCCGCCGTCTTGGGCAGTGACGCCGCTGGTGAAGTAGAGGCTGTGGGCGAGGGTGTTACCCAATTCAAAAAAGGTGATCGGGTGTACGTCTGCTGCAAATCTTTTCATCCCACGAGATGGACGTCCTATTTCTTTAGATTCCACCAAGGTAGACTGCAAGGTAACGATTATGCAGCTTTCCAGGAGTACGTCGTCGTACCTGCTGACATCGTGAGCAAGGCAGGTTGGATATTTCCCGCATTGTGTACGTATGAATAATGGTGTAAACATGGGTTTACAGCTCCCCACAAATATCACTTTTGAGCAGGCAGCCTCTCTTCCACTTGGTATTGGTACAACAGTCGTCCCCCTTTACTCTCCATCCCCCGTCGGAATCGGTTTGAAGGCGCCCTGGGATGATGGTCGCAACCACTATGCAGGTCAACCGGTTCTGATCTTCGGAGGTGCAAGCTCTGTCGGACAATACGGTACGTCGCTTTCCCGCTCACTAACACTTACACATACTGATGCTCGTTACTTGACACCCTGTGGGTTCCCATGATCGATTGTAACTAGCCATCCAATTCGCTAAACTCTCTGGCTTCTCACCAATCATAACTACTGCATCATTGCGAAACACGGACTTGCTCAAGTCCATTGGTGCCAGTCACGTCATTGATCGCAACACCCCCGTGACTTCCTTTGCCTCTGCAATCACGCACATCACCACAAAGCCGATTCCCTTGGTCTATGATGCTGTAGGGGCAGCAGACACACAACAACTTGGGTACGACACTCTCGCAGAAGGTGGACATATCGTCATCGTTCTGCAGTCTTCGATCAAAGAAACACCTGGAAGCACAAAGAAAGTTGTGGGCGTGTTTGGAAACGTGCAGATTCCTGCTAATAGGGATATCGGACGTGCACTCGCACAGAACCTGTCGGCGTTGCTCGAGACTGGTGATATCACTGTGGGTACCAAGTCGCATATGACGGTAGATTCCTCACTCACTCTGTTATCAGCCGAACCCAGTGGAAGTCATACCTGGTGGATTGGACGGCATCATCACTGGCTTAGAGAAAATGAAGAACAATCTTATCAGTGGGAAGAAGCTAGTCGTCCGCCTTAGTGAGACTGCTACTGCTTAATCATGGACGACCAGCTGTAGGGATCGGACTTAAGTGTTCACAATTTCATAGACCTCTATAAAATACAAAACTGAAACTTTAAAACGGGTATATAAACAAGGTTGTTCATACAGGTCTGATGGTTACATACTAGTCGATGTACTCAAATTCGCCCTTAGTACGCCGAGGTCCCAAAAAACGTGTCGCTCAGAGGTTGAATTTGAGGTATGTCCAGTTGGTGATGATGCCGGATGCCTTAGGGCCACCAGCAAGTTGTATGACCTCGTGGTATTCTTCAAACACCAACACTATCCATTCGTTCCTCGTTTTCTTAGTTATTAGTGGAAGGGTTTGTATCAAGACAGTTAGAACAGTAGTGCCATTGGGTCCTCATGTGAATTCACATCTCTGCTGGCCGAAATGTTGGAAGCCTCTCCGAAGTGCTTGTGGTGTAAATATCAACTGAGGATATCGCACCAGGACACTCATCTGGGAATGTTAGAAATAAGCGCCTTCATTACGGGTCCTCATTCGGGACTTCAACTGCAGTCCAATGAACGTTAGCCATGCCTCGTGGACTCCGTACAGTTTTCTCAGTTTCTTTGACCACTGACCTGAAACTTCGAACCTCTCACAACGCACATATCTAAGTCGAAATTCTGCGATGTCTATGTCGGCAGCCACGACGGGTACGCCTTCTTTGAGTTTCACGGTCACTGCCTGATATTCCGTTCCTGTTAGCTCTAAGCCCTGCAACTCCCTCTCCTCATGATCTAACACCATATATAATCAAGAGTGGTGATCAGTACTCGGCCGGAGGAAGTTTTGGTGATGTCTATGAGTGCCGGTGTATATTTGGTTCGGGCGAAAGGGAGGTTCGAGCACGACACATTGCACACGGTCCATCGCCGACGTCCTCAGGTTGCAGTGAAAGCTTTCCGATTCAAGTTAACCATGTCAGAGGGTGATGGTAGAGCTGCCAAGGTAATGTGCCCGTTGAGCTATCATGGCTCCAACCCGAGCGTCTAATCTGAACTACTTCTCAGATGATTCGTCGGGAACTCGGAATCTGGAAGAGACTACAGCATAAAAATATTGTTCCCTTTATGGGCATCGCATACGGGTTTGGGATGGGTGGTACTATGTCATTAGTATCGTTGTGGATGCCCAACGGAACCCTCCGGGAGTTCTTGGCGGAACGTGACTCTACTTTGAGTCTCGAACATCGACTTCGGCTTGTATGTCCCTATAACCTTATTAATTTCCTTCTGTTCTCTGATGATATGTGGTGTATGATAGTTGCTAGATATTGCGAATGGGCTACATTACCGTACGTTATCACTGCTGTCAGATGCAGGTTACTGGAGCAAGAACCTACAGTGCACTCTTTTCCAACCTGCCCTGTTGTCCATGGAGACATGAATTGCGTGCGTCGGCGGGGACTATTATCTGCGCACATTTCAATTAATCATAAACTAGAACAATATCTTACTTGATGCAGACAATACTGCGTGTTTGGCTGATTTTGGCTATGCCTCCTTGGTCGGGGATATTCCGGAGGCTTTAGCCTACCTCGAAATGTCCACTATACGACCCGGGGCTATGCGATGGACCGCCCCGGAACAACTTCTACCAGGGGAAATCTCTTGCAGGACAGCCAAGAGTGATATATACTCTTTCGGATGCATTAGCCTTCAGGAAAGTCTATCGTATTCAACAATTGGTCTCGTTTTTACCATGTCGCAGGTGTTATCTGGCAAGCAGCCATGGACAGAAGTAGAGAAGGACACTCACATCCTTTTACTCCTGGCGAAAGGTCAAAAACCCTGCAGACCACAATCTCGCGCAATTCTTGACCACCACTGGGAACTCATTCAACAATGTTGGTTGACATTGCAGCAGCGGCCTTCCGCAGAGAGTATAATCACTTCCATCGAAGCATTCTTAGGCGATTTGCAATCCCCTTCACTTCACCATCAGCACAATCCGGATCCATCGCTTTTCATAACGCAAAGACTACTTTCAAATGATGGGCCCCATTCAAATCCTGCGACTGCCAGCCACAGTGGAAACAACTTCAACACTCCACAGGTCCAGCGACCAACATCCGACGATTTCCTTCGGTCAGGCAAATCGTCGAAGTTGACTGGCAAGTCCAATCAGAATAGCCAAATGGAAGTGGGACAGCTTGGCCCTCGACCCAAGGCTGACTTTTCGCAAAAGACCAACCCCGTGACCTTGCCTCTGCGAATGACATCACCACAGTCTTCGCAAGCGTCTGTGGACTCTGAGAACCCGCCGTCACCGCTATCGATGGACGTGTCTGATCCCGAGGAATTAGAATCAGAGGATAGAGAGTCGACTGGAGAGTCCAGTCGAAACAGCCGAACGGAAGAGGAACCACCTGTACCTCGACTCAAGCCTAATTTTCCACAGACCAACGGCGGGAGCAGTAATGGCCCCCACCGCATGAAAAGCAACACCCCGATCTCGTCTCTGCAAACGACGTCATCACAGTCTTCCCAAGTGTTTGTGGACTTCGAGAACCACTATCCGCCGTCGCCGCTATCAGTGGATATATTTGATCCCAAGAAACCAGACTCGGAGTATAGAGGACGAACTCAGCGACGATCAGGTCTGAAGAGCAGGCTTACTGATATGTTCCGGCCCGCACGATACCGTCGACGATCATCGTCTGTCAAGTCCCTGGGCGCACCGTCATCCCTCGCACCGTCATACCACTCGACGGACGCACCTTTACCACCTTACTCTCCTTCTCATCATACTCATTCGCATGCTCCCAATGGCTCCAGACCAGTGCCTTCACATCAGTCACGTCCTTCGCCGACGCTTGCAGCAGCGCGTGCACTGTATACCACCCGGGCGATCCATCCCTGCGTTCCACCTACCGGCGTTTCTTATCGTGGTCTTCCGTTCTTCCAACTTGTCTATGGGGACTCGTTTGACGTCCTGCGAGAATACGGACACCCCTCGGCACACGTCGACTTACCACTATACGTCGATGATGGGGAGGACTGTCTACTGCTCGTGCGAGCGAGAAGCAGGGGGAATGGGTACGAGGGAAGAGATGTAGGCTGGGCGTTGGCGAGTTTCTTATTACCTGTCGACTGAGGTGAGTTCTGGGAACATATAGTAAGATGTATTTGATTGACACGAGGTTAGATATTTCGGATCTATTATAGTAACTCTCCTTCACCGTTCCCTACATTCAAGGATATGGTCGGCTGTTAGCTGAAGGTCCCGAGTGGTCTGAGCAGTCTAGAGCAAAAACCAATTTACTGATGTATCTCGTTCCTCCTACGACTGCGCTACCTACATGTCTGCCTGTACACACATTACAGGGAGTGTACCTCTGACATCTTGCGGACCGCCAAAGTACGATGCTAAACGTAAGTGGACTCCGTTTCGAATGACTTTCATTCCACCTCGGTCGAGATTCGAGATATCCTTGGAACTGTTACTCAACCAGGCGAGCCCCCTTTTTTCCCTTCTTTTTCTGGCTCTCTTCGTCTGTATGTATAGCTCTCCCTGTGCATTTTTACTTATAGCTTTGATTGTTGGTTTTTTGGCGTCCTATTCGAGTGTGTCCGCGAGTGTCGGTGTCAGTATCATTCAGGCGGTAAGGCGGGGAGTAAAAGTGCGATGGATTGCTAGGCATTCGTTCTCGGCACATTGATCATAAATGTAAAGTTATGACCCTGTGCAGTTGTCCTTTGTGAATAACGCTGGACTCTTCATCAGGATGCCTCGTTTACAGAAATCAATCATTCTGAAAAGGAGAGGGAAGTCAGAAAGTCCCTAACGTAGGATAGACTTGCAACCTATTGACTTGATTCTTGGCATCCCACGTGAATCGAAAGTGTCCAGCCGTTTTCCCCGGATCCCTTCCTGCGGGACATGGCGAACGGCTGCTTGTGCTCAACCGCCAGGAAGTTAGCGCAATGCAGAAACCTTTGAGGTAAGGTATGATCTCGTTGGTCGAGGAGAGGCACCAACTGGAACGTTACATGAGATGACGACCAAGCTAGTATTGGTATGCCCTGTCCCTGTGTTGGAACGCCACCGATCCAACTTCAACAAGTAACATTGTCATAGGATCACCCATGGCGCTCCTTGGTCAAAGCATTAGGCCCAACGGATGTCATCCCTTGCTCACCGCCACTCCCACCCTTCCTTGGCCCACTCTGGCATCTCCGTCTCAAAACGTCCCAAACTAAGCTCGTATTTCAGCGCATGCAAAAATATGTAGAGCTTCTC
>JBBPUH010000041.1:0-44557 GCA_038094555.1 Boletus aff. phaeocephalus
CTTACACTGCTCGAGTGGGATGGATTTTGGGAGAGATGTCTAGGTTCGTCCCAGAAGAGGTGTGGGCACGTCGCAAGGTCATCACGGCCGTGAAGTCTGGCATCAATGCCGAAACACTCAAGAAGCGCACAGCAAAGGCGCGCCAGGAGGCGATTATCGCTCAAATGAAGGCGCAACAAGCGACTTTTGCGATCAACTCTGAGGACGTGGACGACGATGAAGACGAAGAGATGGAAGAGACGCCTGAAGAGCTGGTACAATATGGGTCATGTATCGTATGTCAGGAGGACCTCAGCGACTCAAAGCCATGGGGAACCCTTGGCCTCGTGCAGCATAGCCGTTTACTCCGAAAACACCCCAATAGTCATAGCGCCTACCTCAACGAATTGATGGGGATGCAGACTTCGCTTGATCGCTGTTCCCGGAAACTACCACGTTCGACCTTCCCATCTGTGGATGTGAACCACCATGAAGACGTTACCCAGTTTTGACGGTTTCCCTGCGCAATATACCCGCTTTGGCTTGCACACTTCCATGTGCGCCCATATGATGCACATGGAATGTTTCCAAGTTTACAATACACCTGTCTGTCAATGGCATCGCTCACATGCAACACGAAACCACCCGGAGAACATCCTGCGCAAGGAATATATTTGCCTGTTGTGTAAGAGCCTGGGTAATATCGTTCTCCCTGTTTCTCGGCCATCGACATTCCCAGCTACTACCGTCCTGTTCCCCGATTGGATCCGCGCAGTGGGCATATCGATCCTCAAGTCCAAACCAGATGCTGTGATGGACTCATTGCAGTTTCGGAACAGCACAGGCGAGTTCGTCTTTTGGAGTGCTCAGGATCCCAATTATCCTGCGCAGATTCGGCGTGGAGAAAACTTTGAGATGTTCAAGATGCTAGATAGCATCGTGAACGCGGCCAAGTTTTCTCACAACAGACACGCCATCTGCGGGAGAGGCCAGAGCCGGACCTGGGCAAAACCGGAGGAGCTCATCGGTTACACAATTGCCTCGATCAAGGCAGCAACCCGCGGGACGGCTAGGAGTGCAAGTGGGAATGTCGCGGACAATTTGACCTTCGTGATCCATTTACAGTTCTTGTCGAGATGGCGTCCGTCGCTCCGGAGATGCTCCAACATGTTCTGGTGCTATGCTACTACGCTTGCCTAGCGCACACTGTCACTGGCATGGTCTAAGTCTTGAACAAGGCGCGTTCTTGCAATTCTATTCAGGCGGTGTCCCGAAGCCATGCAGACCTATTTGGTGACGTGTGCATGTTTTTCATGTCGGTCGTCTGTCACTCACCTGTCTTTGAACACACTGTGACACTCATGTTCGAGATGTTTGGTGAGGCCCGGATCGAAAAGCTCTTGTATGCCTTTACGTTGCCCTTCCTCAGACGTGTGGCCATCCTATGCTGTTCCGTACTTCCCAACGCGTTCGCAACACCATCGTCAGGTGATCCAAACGATAACGAATATCGGTGTCTTCTCACATTGCTATACATTCCCCTCCTGTCGGATCTACCCGACCAGGATAGGCTCCAAAACGCGCTCTCTGGTTGGTGTGCACACTGGACATTCTCATGCGGCACTCAACTGCGGTGTTGTCTTGGATTATCCCGCTGTTTACCGCCTCGCGTGGCTCCCGATCGTGCTCGACAATCTATTTAATGCGCGAGACAAGGTGATGCGATGTGTGCGGTGTAATACCGTGCCAGTCGATGCGGCTATTTGCCTGATATGCGGTACGACGTGCTGCATGCTCAGCCATTGTTGCACAGACATTGATTCTAACTGGCGGGGTGCATATGCGAGAGTAGGTCCAAGTTCGTCACGCTGATGGGTGACAATAGTTATGCTCACGTGTTGATATCAGGTGTGATGGTATGATCGGGCTTTACTTTATCGTCGAGCGATGTTCACTGCTTTACCTCTATGCCAACAACGGGTCATTTGTGCAGTCGCCCCACTTGGACGTACACGGCGAACTGGATATCTCAATGAGGTGCGTTTATGTTGTGCATCTGGGTGATCAATTGCAGATCATTCTGTTCATAGACGGGGCCGGAGACAGTACGTCCACAATTCGCGATGGGAGGAGATACAGAAGACATGGCTAAACCATGGTATCCGACAGCTGTTGTGCAGAAGCTGGAGAGCACCATCGACAATAGTGGGTGGGAAATGCTCTGAGAACAGTGAGCCAGAAATGGACTCGTATTTTGCATATGTATATTACATGCATAATTCTGTGTTGCATGTACTTCGGACTCGAAAGGTGGTCAGGTTGTACGATTATTTACGAGAAAGGCACTCTTAAGTCGAGTGACGGATCGCTCTGGCCCAAGCACGTTTATCGTTTCAGGGATTGTCGGGCCAGCTGAGGGAAAGAGATACAGTAAGGAATGAAGCAGAAAATCACGACTACCAGAGATGAAGTAAGCCAACCTTCATTGTGGTCAATGCATGCCGAAGCACCATCATGAATAATTTTTGCTTCAATCCTGTTGCATCACAAGCGGCGTGGACAAGGGTCGAGATATCGGCAATGCCGCATGTATTCGGCTGGGCTTCCATACGATGGATTATGACATCAAGGGTAAGAACTGCAGCAGTCACGGTGCATATGAATGCACATGAATGCAGGGATAGGCATAGATGAAGTTGTACTCACAATAATTGTCATCCGATATAGACTTGCACATGCGCTGCGCCTCGGAGGTTGAGTAATCTGGATCAACGAAAAAGTACCGGGCGAGATTGGGTACCTCAGATGTATTAGTTATTTGTCCCTACAATAGCACATTCAGGCCATCTGGAAAAAACCAAGGTGCTATATAGTGCTATGTAGCTCTTTTAGTCCTGGTAGACACTGTAGGCTTCCCTCAATTATATAGCACACAATAGCACACTGTAGGAACTTAGACTTTGCAATCACACTACCATAGCATGTATAGTAAATCCACAGCATTGGTTAATAAGCACTATGTAGAACCATATAGCACTACATTGTACAGATCCACTATACTGCAGACATGCATCCACACCGACTACTACTCTAGGTATCTTCCCTCCATCTAATCTGAATCTGAATCCCTACCTATGCCATGTTCCTCCCTATCCTCAGGCTGTTCTTCAGCTTCGATGTCATCAGCAGCATTGGCAAGTGGAACCTCATGACCATCTTCAGACCTGCTGGCAAACTCCTTGATTGTGTCTTGAATATCATCACAGGGGATGAAAATCTCATCACCCTCTTTCTTTATGTTGACACCTGCATGTGACCTTTGTCTGATTAGTGGAGATGATACAGTTAAAAGCATTTCAGCACTTACCTTCCTTTGTCATAGATCTGCTGCAGCATCCTTGGTAGAATACCCAATTCACACATCTCTTGATGAAATACTTGACCATTTTGAGATGTTGTTCAAATAGACCTTTGTACTTGTCTTCAGTGAAATGGATTATTTCCTGCTTCCCAGTGGTCCACTCATCAAGCACACACTTGGTCTTTTTGCAGTGTTAATGTGAGTCTGACATGATAATAAAACCTTACTGCAGTGAGTGTAAGTGCAAATGCAACACAAGGGAATGGATTGTAGTATTCTTCCCACTTGATTCTGTCGCCGCTCTTGCTCTTAAAGAGGACATTGTTGATGACTTGCTGGATAGCCTTGTGCTGGTAGATTCCGGTGCAATGAGGTTGAAGCTCCTGAAAATGACAGAAACAGTAAACCCTGTTAGTGGTACACTGCAGAACAGTTGCAAAGTATACACATGGCAAGTAAATGTAGACTTGAACTTCAGTTCTGTAACCTGTGTCCAGTTGCTCTCTCTAGTGTTAGCTGAATCACCTGTTCTGAGCTCATAGGCAGAGGCAACAATTGCACATGCATTTGTTTTGAATTTGCTATGCAAGTTTGAGCCTTGTGATGTGATCTAAAGGAGTTTCAATAAATTGTACTATGCATGAATATTGCTTACCAAAAAGACTTTATTACTGTCGAGAGTGAAACAATCTGCATTCCAGGGAAGTTCCATGTCAACATTCTGGGTGTCTGTGTCTTGGTGATATTTAATGCTTGTCTCCCAAGCTTCTTTCACAAATGCAAGCTGTGTACATGCATCTGGAAAAGGGTTATCTTTCAGTAAGAGAACATGATATAGTTGGATGGCCACATTGATAACACAAGCTGTTTCTGCATTATAGTCAAATACTTTGGGGTGTGGACCTTTCACCTTTGTGGTCCTCTTGTCACCTGCAGTGTTCTGAATCAGTACAGAGAGTTTAATTGATGCCACTAGTAGTTCCTCACCCACAACAACCATGGTGAGCTCAGGGTTCACAATCTCCACAAACATGTCCTCCCCCTTTACTGCTGGCTTTGCATGGTGTACTGCCTGACCCTTCAAGGGTTCATCCTTGTCCAAGCTCAACATAATATGGCTGACCCACTTCTTCTCAGGTTGAGTGAATGGCTGAGTGAATGGTGGATATGTGGAGTCAACATCTGCCTCAAGGCACTCAACAGTGTGGCATGCATACTCAATGAACCTATAGAAGATGACATGGTCAGTACTTGTCATGATCACTGGAGAATTCACTCACACATCTGCCCCACCATCAGGAAGTGGTATAGTGACAAATGACCACAGTTCCAGAACTACTTCTGGAACTTTCCCATGCCTTCCGGGCTTGGAAGCACCGGAACCCACTTCCAAAATATTCCTGCACTTCCGGAAACATTGGAAGCACCAGAAGCACCAGAAGCACCAGAAGCATTGGAAGTATCGAAAGCATTGGAAGCATCTTATTAGCTTAAAGTCTATAACCTTCATTCAGGGTCATTACGGCAACATTATAGGTAACATAATGCAAGTATACCTCCATCCATAGCATATATATATTGACATTCCATTTGCAAGCACCTCAGTCATTTCTGCCCATCTTAGGCAGTGGCTGAGGTGAGTTCCCTTTTACTTAGTTTATTTACCTAGCTAATGTACATACTATAGTATCAGGCAACTCCTGCCCTCTCTCAGATTCTAACATGTAGGCATATAAGGCCTTTTACAGGTGGCCATGTCTGAAGGGTTCAAACTGAGCACATCCATCTTAAGGAGTTGCACAGGCTCAGAAATGTGCACATGTGGAGGCAGGCTCTGGAATCTGAGTCATAACCAGATCATTAACAGTGAATCATGCAAAATGTACCATCTGAGATTTGGGGAATTTTGATGGAGGTGGAATGTTGCCTTTCCACACCACAAGTGTTTGTGCTGTGGTAGGAACTTGAAGATCAGCACAGCTCAGAGTCTGACTGAGCCCCCCCACAGTGTGTAACTGAAACTAACAAACAATCATGCAAAATACATATATCCAAGAGTACAAATCAATGTATAGCATTGTCAATGACAGCTGGAATAGCTATTTTGTCTTGTGCCTGAGGGGTTTTGACCTTGAGAAGGTCGCATTGACCAGCTGTCATGACTTGGTCATGCTTCCAGTTTTGTTCTTCATGCTTCTTTGCCTTGGTAAGAGCTTCCTGTTGGTGAGCAGGCTTTTCTTGTTCTTTGTCCTCTTGAATTATTTAATTAGCACCCAGAAGCTTAATATAGTACTTAGGCACTTGCCTTGCATAGCTTGAACCTTGGCTGATGGACAACAAAGACGTCTGCTATACATTTCAATAGTTTCTTCCAGAGTGTCCAGAGTCTGAAATTTATCTAAGGAGGGTTTTGACATGCTATTAGAATGGGATATATGGAAAGATGGCAAACGAAGGCAAAATATGGGAAGTGATATCTGAGTAAAGAGTATAGCTTATCAGAAGTGATGTTGGGAATATTGGTTGGGCTGAATGATGAACAAACCTAGTTGGATTAAATACTTTCGTCATAAAAACAAACAAAAAGCATGGCTGACAAGGACTGATGACAGTTGCAGCTGGCAATGTGCAACGATGCTGGAACTGACTAGATGTACAGGGTTGTTGTGGAGACCACTGCAGGGCCATTTCTGCAATAAGGTTAGAAGAGATGTTTAGAAGGATTTGCATGTGAGGACATACCAGTTCAGGATTGATGAATGACTATTGTAGCAAATTACATCAGATGTGGTACCTGACGAATGGTTTAAATGAACCAGTGGCAACTTGAAAAAAAAAAAAACAGAGAATGGAGATTTATTCATTCTGTTGGACCATTGGAAGCTGGTGGACCATTGGCAGGCATCTTGTCTCCATTCCACCACCAACCCACCTGATGCTGCACCATATCCCTCAGCATGCAGATTGTTATGATTTATGCTTACTCTTTTCTTTCTTTGCACGGTTTCACCTTAGCTCCTTGGACTTATTTTCCTTTTCACCACTGACTCACCAATTCTCTGTCATACTTCACTTGCTTCATCAGTGGATACTTCCACCACACTCCATGATGTTCCATTCTTACTAAACCACTATTCTTCTATGCCTGCCCTTACACTTTCCTAAAGGTATATAAACCTTTGATATCTTGCCAATGTACTTTAGCTTAGATCTCCTTGAGTCTCCTCTGAATCTACTTGATTCTCCCTTTGCTCTAAGCCCAGGCATTGGACCTATCCTTGAACCCTTGAACCAGTCGCTCCCACTGTTGAGTGGAGTGTCTTCCTTGGACTTCGCACTATCATTGAGTGTGTGCTCACTCTGAACCCCTTTGAACTTATATCTCAAGGCTACGCTTGTCCCTACCTGGGCCAAGCATAACAAAAGATCTAAGCTATCTTTGCAGCTACCATTGCTGTAGTCCCGCCCCACCATATCCCAATGAACTCGAATCCCTCCCTCTCTCTGGGAACTCTCTCCCAGAAAGAACGAACCCATTGACTCTTCCTCTGACAAAAGGGAAGAACCCCCAGAACTCCAAGATCTCAATATCGTCCTTACCAATAAGGAGGACAACACCCTTGAACTCTCTCACCATCTTTCCTCCACCCTGAATATTCCCAGAGCCCCTACTCCACCTTCTCCCACCCCTATTGCCCTGACAGGACAGATCTTCAGACCCCCTTCTATCTCCGGCATCCCTGTACACTGCTCCTCTCTCACAGAATCCAACTCCAACTCCCATGACTATGAAACCCTCGGAACTCCACCTTGGCACCCCTGAGAACTATGACGGTTCTCCCACCAAGGCTGTACAATGGTTGAACAGCATGTGATTCTACCTCACTGTCAATGACCAGGTTTACAACACTGATGCCAAGAAGATAGCCTATGCACTATCTTACATGACCCTCAGATCGGCTCTTATTTGGGCCAACACCTTCTGGCAGAAGGCCATCTCTGCCACCACCATCACCTTTGGAACCTTCGAGGACTTCTGTGATGCTTTCCAGAAGACCTTCACCCACCAGTACACCCTTGCTAACACCATCTCCTGGCTGTCTACCACCTGAATGGAGTACAACTCCTCAAAGAAGTCCTATATCCCCAATCTCGCTGAATACACTGCTGATTTCCAAAGTAACATCACCCTTTCGGGCATCACTGATGGGAATGTCCTTATCAGCTACTACTCCATCAGGTTTGCAGAACCCATCATATGAAATATTTACAGACTCGACTCCATTCCCACGAAAATCAAGGATTGGTATGAGAAGGCTGCACTCTTCGATTCCTAATTTGTGCAGGCCCAGGAAACCACAAGGCTTCATGCTGGGAAGACCTCCTGGGTCATGCACCGATCTTACACCACTCTCACCCCCTCCTCAATGCTATGGATGTAGATGCTGTAAGAGTGTCTAAACTCACCCCTGCCAAATGAAAATGCTGTATCAAAAAAGGACACTGCTTCCATTGCCAACAAAGCAGTCACCTCAGTGGGGAATGTCCCAACTTTGCCTCCTCCTCCACCTCTGCACCCAAGAACCTGAAGGATCAAAAGGTCCAGAAGGTAGCAAAGAAAGATGAAGAAGTTCCCAAACTCATTGAGCTTGAGGATAGTGATGACGAAGAAGAAACTGTTAGGAAGGTTTCTTTCCAATGGGATTTTTGAACTGGGGAACTTGTTTGACACAAGTCTCCCCTTCCTTTATGTGTACTCTTATAATTGTATCATCCTCTTCAAAAGCAATGAAACTCTCCATTCAGCTTATCAAACCCTCACACACTATGAAAGTCATTGACCCTCGCACTCTTGTTAATGGCGGAGCGGACATGTCCTGCATTGACTGGCAATTCATCAGAAAACATTGACTCCCCACCCAGAAACTCACTGAACCCATTACCATCTGAAATGTTGACCAGTCTGCCAACAAGAACAGCTTGATCTGCTTCACCTCTACCTTGTTCATCAACATTAAAGGCATTGCCCACAAAGTTCTCTTCTACATCATGAACTGTGGAAATGAGAACGTTATCCTTGGACTCCCTTGGTTGAAACAGACCAACCCCACCATCAATTGGACCAGACAGACCATCAACATCCTAGAATCCTCTGACCAATCCTCCAAACTCTACCAACTCCACACTGCTGACCAACTCCACCATAACTCCCATCTCAAATGATGGACACCATCTGCTTGCCCCCCCAAGCATGTCAATGTCCACACTGTCCATGATTCCCAATTCTATGAATACCTACACTACGAGACAGAATCCCAATTCTGTTAATGAGCCAAGGAGGCTCACACCATCAACTGCATCATCTGATGTGGATCCCACTTTATCCCCAAAGGCTCCCCCATCATTGCTAAACTCACCAATGCTACTAAGCTTGCCATGGTGGCAGAAAGGGCCAAACCAAAGATTACTCTCCCCTCCAAATACGAACAGTTCTCCTCCTTGTTCTCCAAAGAAACCTCCAAACACCTTCCCCCATCTTGCCCCTATGACCACAAAATAAACCTTGATGAGTCTTTTACCCCAAAGGTCAGCAAGGTCTACCCTCTCTCCCCTGATGAACAGAAAGCCACCAAGGCCTTCCTTGAAGAGAACCTCTGAGCTGGAAAGATTCATCCTTCCAATTCTCCCCAAGCTGCTCTGTTCTTCTTCATAAACAAGAAGGATGGAAAACTACAACCCTGCCAAGACTACAGATACCTCAACAAACACACCATCCACGATGCTTACCCCCTCCCCTTGATCTCCGACCTCATTGATAAACTTAAGGATGCTAAGGTCTTCACCAAGTTCAATGTCTGATGGGGATATAACAATGTCAGAATAAAGGACAGTCACCAATGGAAAGTGGCATTTATCACCTATAAGGGACTCTTTGAACCACTAGTTATGTTCTTCAGTCTCACCAACTCACCCACCACTTTCCAAAGGTTCATGAACAACTCCTTCAGAGACATGATAGCTGAAGGATGGCTAGTCATCTACATGGACAACCTCCTGATATTCTCTCCCAATGAAAAGATCCACACCAAACGAACTAAGTGTGTCCTCCAGCGAATGCAAGAGCTTGACCTTCATCTAAAGCTCGAGAAGTGTACCTTTGCTGCCAAGGAGGTAGAATACCTTGGAATAATCATCAAACCTGAACAACTCGCTATGGACCCTGTCAAACTTGATGGGATTGCCAAATGGCCTACCCCCACCAAGGTCAAAGAAGTCCAATCATTCTTGGGCTTCACCAACTTCTACAAACACTTCATCCCTGATTATTCCACCATCGCCCACCCCCTCATTTACCTCACCAAGAAATCCTCTGGATGGGATTGGACCAATGCTTGCCAGAAGTCTTTTGACTCATTGAAACATCTCTTCCTCTCAAAACCCATCCTTTACCTCCCTGATCCCTCTGCACCTTTTCCCATCACCACTGATGCCTCAAAGTACACCTCAGGTGCTATCCTCCTCCAAACTGACTCGAACAGTGACTGGCACCCCTGCTCCTACTTGTCAACTTCATTCTCTCCTGCCGAATGCAACTACAACATCTACGATAGAGAACTCCTAGCTATCATCCATGCCTTGAAGTCCTGGAGACATTACCTCCATGGCTCCCCTTTCCCTGTCCAGGTCTTCACTGACCACAAGAACCTCACTTACTTCTGCCAAGCCCAGACCCTTAACCAACAACAAGCTCATTGGCTCCTCAACCTCACAGACTTTGACCTGAAAATGATGCATGTCCCTGGGAAACTCCTTGCCAGTCCTGATGCCCTCTCTTGACGACCTGACCTCCATCCCAAAGACCCAGACAACAAAGGAACTGTCCTTCTCCCTGATTCCCTCTTCATCTGTGTCATTGACACTGCTCTGCATTGGAAGGTCTCATCCTCTTTCAAGGATAATCCCCTCGTTCTGAATGCACTGCAAGCCCTTGACGGGTCGATTTCCCTTGCCTTCTGCTCTCACTTATCTAACTGGGCCTTTGACAATGGCATCCTCACCTACCAAGGACGTGTTTACATTCCCCCAGATGATGAACTATGTCACTCCATTGTCTTCCAATGCCATGATCATGCTTCTGCTGGTCACCCAGGTTATCTAAAGACTTGACAACTCATAGCCTCAGAGTTCTGGTGGCCAGATCTCACTCAATTTGTCCAAAAGTACATCGAAGGATGTTCCTCTTGCTAGCAGGCCAAGGCAAACACACACCCACTGTTCCCTCCACTGCACTGATCAAATCCTCTGCCTCCCACCCTTTCCAACAAATCTCCTGCGACCTGATCACCGACCTTCCCCAGTCCTCCTCCTTTGATTCTCTCCTGGTTGTGGTAGACCATGGGCTTACTAAGGAGGTGATTCTTTGCCCCACCAAGAAATCCATCTCCACCACTGGAATTGCCACTCTTTTCTTCCATAAGGTTTACAAACGCTTTGGCCTTTATGACAAAATCATCTCTGACTGTGGCCCCCAATTCGCTTCCACCTTGGCAAAAGAACTTGGGAAAATCCTCAGATATAACCTTTCCCTATCTACTGCCTATCACCCTCAAACCAATGGAGAAACCAAGTGTGTAAACCAGGAAATAGAGACATACAGTGGCTCAAAAAAGTGTCCCAATGTTTAGTGATTTTGGAAAGATTGGAA
Organism: Boletus aff. phaeocephalus; assembly: GCA_038094555.1. Classification (NCBI taxonomy): domain Eukaryota; kingdom Fungi; phylum Basidiomycota; class Agaricomycetes; order Boletales; family Boletaceae; genus Boletus; species Boletus aff. phaeocephalus. The sequence goes on from JBBPUH010000041.1 coordinate 11,046, forward strand.
ATTAATAGAAAAACAAGAATGAATTAGGTAAAGTACTTGCAGGATGGGTGAAAGTACATACTCTTGGCATTATGAAACATCTCTGGTTTATGTAATTTGGTTGCCATGGGAGTGAGGTACAAGCATTTCAAAATGACATGTCATTGGGACACTTATTTGACCCTATATTTAACAACCATTATATCATATATAACATAGGAATTTGATAGCTATTGATGGTTGCTATGTTACCAAGCTGTGTAATTATGTAAATGACATAACTCCAAGCAATGTAAACACCCTATGTCCCACTTCAATTGATCTCACCACATCATAAAATATATTCCTACTTCTATCAAAGCCAAAAACTTTATTTCCTCTGAATTTAGCCTTTTTGCCAGACAAATTGCATCCAAAACCAGTCTGGGGAAGTCCACTATGGCTAGGATCATTAAGATGATCCTTTAAAAAAGGAGAATATCAAGTTAGAACATCCTTTCAAGCTTTCTTTTCTTAACAAGAGAAGGATTGCTTCTAGTATTATTACTGGAAAGGTTGACAATGCTGTTCAGGCCACCAATCTTATCAACCCTGCCTATGCCTCTTCTATCTCTGTCCAAGCTATTTGCAATGTTCTCAAGGCTGCATCTTTAAAGGCTGTGATCAAGGAAAGAAGCCCCTCTTGCCTATCAAGTATAGAAAGAGAGGTTGGATTGTACTTTCAAACACAAGGATGACTGTGGGAAACTATATAGACTAGAGTTATTTTGTCAGATGAGACAAATATCAGTAGGATTGGGTCAAATGAAAGGATATATATGTAGAAAAAAAATATGAGCCTATATAAAACAAGATGATTTAGGAAATAGTAAAGTTAGGAGGAAGTTCCTTGATGGTTTGAGAATTCACAAATTGGGATGGAGTTGAGATAGTTGTAGTGGAAGAGGGGAGAATGGATACTAAGTAGGATGTGTCCATTTTCAAGGACAATCTGCTTTCTAGTATGAAAGATTGTGTAAATTTTAAAGCAAGTATTATGTTTTAATAAGATAATGGCCAAAAACACTCCTCCAAAATGGTTCAAAACTTGACTTGGCCATAGTAGACTTCCCTAGACCAGTTTTGGATATAATCTGTCTGAATAGAAATCCAGATTTAGAGGAAATAAAAATATCAACTTTAATAAAGATAGAAATGGATATTATGATATAGTAAGCTCAATTAAAGTAGGACATAGGGTGTTTACATTGCTTGGAGTTATGTTACCTACATAATTACACAGCTTGGTAACATAGCAACCATCAATAGCTATCAAATTCCTATGTTATATATGATATAATGGTTGTTAAATATAGGGTCAAATAAGTGTCCCAATGACATGTCATTTTGAAATGCTTGTACCTCACTCCCATGGCAACCAAATTACATAAACCAGAGATGTTTCATAATGCCAAGAGTATGTACTTTCACCCATCCTGCAAGTACTTTACCTAATTCATTCTTGTTTTTCCATTAATTTCCAATCTTTCCAAAATCACTAAACATTGGGACACTTTTTTGAGCCACTGTAGCTCTTTGAGGCATTCTTCAATTGTGGGGAGGTCTGTGTTAGGGAGAACAGAAGATAGGGCATGGGACTCATAGCCCATCATGAGATAGAATGGGGATTTTCCAGTGATAGAATGTGGGTGGTAATTGTAGGCAAATTCAGTGTGGGTGATGTGTTTAGACCATGAGGTGGGGTTGTTCCCACAGTAGATCTGAAGATAAGTCTCTACTTCTTGGTTTACACATTTGGTTTCTCCGTTGGTCTGAGGGTGATAGATAGTGGATAAGAAGAGGTTATATCCGAGGATTTTCCCAAGTTCCTTTGTGAAGGTGGAGGCAAATTGGGGACCATGGTTGAAGATGATTTTGTTGTAGAAGCCAAAGCATTTGTAAACCTTGTGGAAGAAAAGGGTGGCAATTTCAGCAGTGGAGACGGATTTCTTGGTGGGGCAAAGAATTACCCCCTTAGTAAGCCCATGGTCTACCACGACCAGGAGAGAATTGAAGGAAGAGAACAGGGGGAGGTCAGTGATTAGGTTGTAGGATATTTGTTGAAAAGGATGGGAGGTAGAGGACTTGATGGGCATAGTAGATGGAACAGTGGGGTGTGTGTTCACCTTGGCTTTCTGGCAAAAAAATCCTTCAACATACTTTTGGATGAATTGAGCAAGACCTGGCCACCAGAATTCTAAAGCCACAAGTTGGTGAGTTTTTAGATATCCTGGGTGACCAGCGGAGGTGTGGTCATGGCATCGAGAGAAAATGGAATGGTGTAGTTCATTGTCTGGGGAAATGTAGACATGTCCCTGGTAGGTGAGGATGCCATCGTCAAAGGCCCAGTCAGATAGGCAGGAGCAGAAGGCAGGGGGAATTGACCTGTCAAGGGCTTGCAATGCATTCAAAATGAGGGAATCATTCTTGGAGGAGAATGAGATCTTCTGATGCAAAGCAGCATCAATGACACAGATGAAGAGAGAGTTGGGGAGAAGGACAGTGCCTTTGTTATCAGGGTCCTCTGGGTGGAGGTCAGGTCGTTGAAAGTGGGCATCCAGACCAGCAAGGAGTTGTCCAGGAACATGTACCATTTTCAAGTCAAAGTTGGTGAGGTTGAGGAGCCAATGAGCTTGTTGTCAGTTGAGGGTCTGTGCTTGGTGGAAGTAGGTAAGGTTCTTATGGTTAGTAAAAACTTAAATAGGGAAGGGGGAGCCATGGAGGTAATGCCTCCAGGACTTCAGGGCATAGATTATGGCTAAGAGTTCTCTGTCATAGATGTCATAATTTTGCTCAGCGGAAAAGAACAAAGTCAACAAGTAGAAGCAAGGATGCCAGTCACCGTTTGAGTTGGTTTGGAGGAGAATAGCTCCAGAGGCATACTTTGAGGTGTTGGTGGCAATGGTGAAGGGTGTGGAAGGGTCAGGAAGGTGGAGGACGGGTTTGGAAAGGAAAAGACATTTCAATAAGTTGAAAGACTTCTGGTAGACATCAGTCCAGTTCCATCCAGAGAATTTCTTGGTGAGGTCAATGAGGGGGCAGGCAATAGTGGAATAGTCAGGGATGAAGCATCTGTAGAAATTGGTGAAGTCCAAGAATGATCAGACTTCTTTGACCTTGGTGGGGGTAGGCCATTTGGTAATCCCATTGAGTTTGACAGGGTCCATGGCAAGTTGTCTGGATTTAACGATCATTTCAAGGTATTCTACTTCCTTGGCAGCAAAGGTGCACTTCTCAAGCTTCAGGTGAAGGTTGAGTTCCTGCATTCATTAGAGAACATGCTTAGTTTGTTCAGTGTGGGTCTTTTTGTTAGGGGAGAAGATTAGGAGGTTGTCCATGTAAATAACTAGCCATCCCTCAGCTATCATGTCCCTAAAAGAGTCGTTCATGAACCTTTGAAAGGTGGCGAGATGGTGTGTTTGTTGAGGTACCTATAATCCTGGAAAGGTCATAGCTTTCCATCCTTCTTATTTACAAAGGAGAATGGAGCAGCTTGGGGGGAGTTGGAAGGGTGAATCTTTCCAGCTTGGAGGTTCTCTTCAAGGAAAGCTTCAGTGGCTTTCTGTTCATCTGGAGAGAGAGAGTAGACTTTGCCGACCTTCAGGGTGAAGAATTCATCAAGGTTTATCTCATGATCATAGGGGCGAGATGGGGCAAGGTGTTCAGAAGTTTCTTTGGAGAATACAGAGGAAAATTGTTCATATTTGGAGGGAAGAGTGACCTTTGGTTTGGCCTTTTTGGCTGCCATGGCAAGTTCAGTGGCATTGGTGAGTTTGGCAATGATAGGAGAACCCTTGGGAATGAAGTGGAATCCACAATGGATGATCCTGTTGATGGTATATGCCTCTTTGGCTCTTTGACAGAATTGCAATTCCATCTTGTAATGCAGGTATTCATAGAGTCATGAGTCATGGATGGCATGGACATTGACATGTTTGGGGGGTTAAGCAGATGGTGTTCACTGTTTAAGATGGGAGCTATGGTGAAGTTGGTCAATGATGTGGAGTTGGTAGAGTTCAGAGGATTGATCAGAGGATTCGGGAATGTTAATGGTCTGTCAGGTCCAGTCAATGGTGGGGTTGGTCTGTTTCAACCAGGGAAGTTCAAGGATAACATTCTTGTTTCTGCAGTTCATGACATAGAAGAGGACCTTGTAGGTGATGCCTTCAACATTGATGAACAAGGTGGAGGTGAAGTGGATGGAGCCATTCTTATTGGCGGATTGGTCAACATTTCAGACAGTAATGGGTTTGGCGAGTTTCTGGGTGGGGAGTCAATGTTTTCTGACAAATTGCTAGTCAATGCAGAACATATCTGCTCCACTATTGACAAGAGTGTGAGCATTGATGACTTTCATTGTGTGTAAGGGTTTGATAAGCTGAATGAGGAGTTTCATTGCTTTCAAAGAGGAGGATACAATTACAGGAGTACATGTAAAAGAAGGGGAGACCTGTGTCAAATGAGTTTCCTAGTTTAAAAATATCATTGGAAAGAAACCTTCCTAACACTTTCTTCTTCATTATTGCTTTCCTCAAGCTTGATGAGTTTGGGAACTTCATCATCCTTCTTTGCTACCTTCTGGACCTTTCAATCCTTCAGATTCTTGGATGCGGAAGAGGAGGAGGAGGCAAAGTTGGGGTATTCCCCACTGAGGTGACTGCTTTGTCAGCAATGGAAGCAATGTCCTTTTTCAATGCAGCATTTTTATTCAGCAGGGGTGAGTTTAGATACTCTTACAGCATCTACATCCATGGCATTGGGATATCTGGCAAAGGTGGGAGTGGGAGTGGTGTAAGATCAGTGTGTGACCTGGGAGATCTTCCCAACATGAAGCCTTGCAGTTTCCTGGGCCCACACAAATCAGGAATTGAAGAGTGTGGCCTTCTCATACCAATCCTTGATTTTTGTGGCAACAAAGTCAAGTCTATAGATGGTTCACATGATGGGTTCTGCCAACCTGACGGAGTAATAGCTGATGAGGACATTCTCATCAGTAATACCTGAAAGAGTGACATTGCTTTGGAAATCTGCAGTGTATTCAGCAAGATTGGGGTCATAGGACTTTTTGGAGGAATTGTACTCCATTCAAGTGGTAGAAAGCCAAGAGATGGCATTAGCAAGGGTGTACTGGTGGGTGAAGGTCTTCTGGAAGGTGTTACAAAAGTCTCTGAAGGTTCCGAAGGAGATGGTGGTGGCAGAGATGGCCTTCTGCCGAAAGGTGTTGGTCCAAGTTAGAGCTGATTTGAGGGTCATGTAAGACAGTGCATAGGCTATCTTCTTGGAATCAGAGTTGTAAACCTGGTCATTGATGGCAAGGTAAAATTGCATGTTGTTCAACCATTGTACAGCCTTGGTGGGGGAACTGTTATAGTTCTCAGGGGTGCCAAGGTAGAGTTTCAAGGGTTTCATGGTCATGGGAGTTGGAGGTGGATTCTGTGAGAGGAAAGAGTGATGTACAGGGATGCCAGTGATAGGAGGGGGTCCGAAGATCTGTCCTGTTAGGGCAATGGGGGTGGGAGAGGGCAGAATGGGGGCTCTGGAAATGTTCAGGGTGGAGAAAAGGCAGTGTAAGAGTTCAAGGATGTCATCCTCTTTATCGGTAAGGATAATATCAAGATCTTGGAGTTCAGGAGGTTCTTCCTTTTTGTCAGAGGAAGAGTCAATGGGTTTGTTCTTTTTGGGAGAGAGTCCCCAGAGAGAGGGAGGGATTCGAGTTCGTTGGGATATGGTGGGGTGGGACCATGGCAATGGTAGTTGCAAAGAGTAGCTTAGATTTTTTGTTATGCTTGACCTGGGTAGGAATGAGTGTAGCCTTGAGATATAAGTTCAAAGGAGTTCAGAGTAAGTGCACACTCAATGGTAGTGCAAAGTCCAAGGGAAGACACTCCACTCAACAGTGGGAGTAACTAGTCAAGGGTTCAAGGGCAGGTCTAATGCCTGGGCTTAGAGTAAAGGGGAATCAAGTAGATTTAGAGGAGACTTGAGGAGATCTAAGCTAAAGTACATGGGCAAGGTATCAAAGGTTTATATACCTTTGGAGAAAGGGTAAAGGGAGGCAAAAAAGAGTACTGGCTGAGTAAGAGTGGAACATTATAGAATATGGTAGAAATATCTGCTGACAAAGCAAGTGGAGGATTACGGAGAGCAGGTGAGTCAGTGGTGGAAAAGAAACAAAGTCTGAGGAGCTAAGGTGTAACCATATGAAAAAAGGAAAAAAATAGGCATAAATCATAACAGGTCATTTCCAGGACTTTAGGATGAAGTTCAGAGATGGATCATCTGGAGTCAAACTGGGGCAAAGTGGAGTATGGAGGAGGTGAGGACATCATTGCAGGACTTGTATATCATGCCCTTGTCAGTTTCTGGTTCTTGTATTTCAGAGATTGGAGATGATAAAAAGTGGAGATGGTTCAAGAACAAGAATAAGAGAAGGATAGATGGCATTCAAGGAGTATACATAATGAACATCACAATGAATAAACACAATAATGAACAATATTTGAACTAGAGAACTACAGAGGAAGTACAGGAGATTATATACTAATGTCCTGAGATGTCCAGAGTAAGTCTGGACTGGAGATAACTAAGAGGTAAGAGGCAATGTACACTGGGAAATAAGACAAAATGGAAAATGTATATACCAAAGACACATCCTGAATAAGCAGGAGAGTTGGAATGACAAACATACCAAGAGTATCCAAAGGCTGTACTAGATGGAAAAAAAGATGATGAGAACAGAAACTTAGAACAAATGGAGAATATATAAAATAGGAAGTCTGGAAGGCAGAGGAACTCCAAAGCAAGTCTGGAACAATAGTTGGACTGGGGTTGAACTGTTGGAATTATTCATACAGTGCAGTTGTACAGCCACTACTTACTTAATCACATAGTATTTCAAACCTATCTCATACTAGTCAAACATCTCAGCTGGTTTTCCAACCACTGAGGTTAGTACACCATTTTACAGCTCCTTTACCTATTTACTGACTATCTATAGTACTTACTGTTAGAATCTGAAAGAGGGCAGGAGTTGCCTGATACTCAGCCACTGCCTAAGATGGGTGGAAATGACTATTGTATTCACCTGAGAGAGGGCAGGAGTTGCCTGATACTATAGTACATTAGCTAGGTAAATAAACTAAGTAGAAGGGAGCTCACCTCAGCTGCTGCCTAAGATGGGCAGAAACGACTGAGGTGCTTGCAAATGGAACATCAATATATATATGCTATGGATGAAGGTATACTCGTATTATGTTACCTGTAATGTTGCTATAATGACCCTGAAGGAAGGTTATAGACTTTAAGCTAATAAGATGCTTCCAATGCTTCTGATGCTTCTGGTGCTTCTGGTGCTTCTGGTGCTTCTGAGCCCAGAAGGTGCAGGAAAGTTCTGGAAGTGGTTCTGGAATTGTGGTCATTTGTCACTCCCACTTGAGTGTAGCTGCAATCCCATGCTTCAAACAAATTTCCAGTGTAGTTCATTTGCAAGAGGTTTTGTAAGTATGTCTGCCACCATGTCTTTGGTGGAAACATATCACACCACTGCTTCACCTTTCCCAACTATGTCATCCTGGATGAAATAGTACTTCCATTGAATGTGTTTGGTCCAAGCTTGGAACTGTGGATCACAGCAAAGTATGATTGCAGCTTGGTTGTCACAGAACAGTTCTGTGGGGCCATTTGGGAATGTCCAATTTCATCAAAGAATATTCAAAGCCAGGCTAAATGTTGTCCAGCATTGCTGAGCCCAATATATTCTGACTCTGTGGTGGTGAGAACCACCATGCTTTGTTGTTTGCTGGATCAGGAAATGGCTCCACAATTGCTGATGAAGACAAAACTGGAAGTGGAACGTGAGTTGTCTGGATCCTGAGACCATCCAGCATCAGAGTATCCATGAAAGTCCATGTCTGTGGAAGGTTCTGTTCCGTCAAATTGGAGTTCCATATCCTTGGTGGCCTGAACATATTGTAGTGCCTGTTTGGCTGCCTCCCAGTGAATTTGTTTGGGTTTGGCACTAAAATGACTGAGTGTGCCTACTGTGTAAGCAAGATCTGGGAAAGTTCCAAGCATAAGGTACATCAATGATCCTATGACTGTGAGATATGAAACCTGTTTCCCTTCAATTGTCATTTCTGGGATGATTTGGTCATTGTTTGGATTGGTTGTGGAGAGTTGGGAGTTATGTGCCATTGGAGTCCATGTTGGCTTACGGTTGGATATGCCAGTACATTCCAGGATTGTTCAGGAATATTGTGATTGGAACAGCAATATGATTTCAAGTTTCCAGTTCCATTTGAGTTCAATTCCGAGAATAAATTTGGCTTCTCCAAGGTCCCTCATTTTGAAAGCAACAGAAAGCTTTTCTTTCATGGAATTCATGAACTTTCAGGTGGTGGCAGCCAGAAGTAGATCATTAACATAGACAACCAAGAAACAAGTTTGGCCATCTTTTCAGAACACATAAAGACATGTCTCTGCATTCAGATGGAAGAATCCAAGTTCTCCAAGTTTCCAATCTAAGGTTTTGTTCCAGGTCCGGCCTGCTTGTTTCAGTCCATATAGGGAGTGCTGGAGTTTCCAACAATATCCAGGTTGGATTGGAATGCCTGTTGGAGGTGACATGTATAGGTCCTCTTGCAGTTCTCCATTTAGATATACTGTAGATATGTCCATCTGATCTAGTTCCAGATTGTGTTTTGCAGCTAGGGCAATTAGGGTTCTGACAGAATCAAGGTTGGCTACTGGGGCAAAGACTTCCTGATAATCCACTCCCTCCTTTTGTGTGAAGCCACATGCAACAATTTGAAGTTTGTAGTGTTCCATGTTTCTGGATTGATCCTACTTGATTCAGAATACAGGTTTAGAAGTAATTGGAGTTACTCCTTCCAGAATGAGCACAGTTTCATACACATGGTTGGAGTTGAGGCTTTGAAGTTCTTCTTCTAGGGCAGATTTCCATAGCTCCTTGTCTGGACCTAAAAAGGCTTCCTTTAGGGTGTTCAGAAGTGGTTGTTCAAAGGATGAGCTTGCAGACCCAGTGAATATGAAGTCTGCTATGGAGGCTATGAATGCACCAGGGACATCCAGATGTTCTTCCAGTATTTCTGGTGCTTCTGGTGCTTCCAGTACTTCCAGTGCTTCCGGAACTTCTGGTGCTTCCAGTGCTTCCAGTGCTTCTAGTATCTGTCCTGGATTTTGTTGCTGCACTTCCTCCTTGTGATTTGCTTGTTGTTCAGCTTCCTCCTGAAGAACATGGTCATATTCTTTGTTTTTATTTGCTACTTTCCATTGTCAGTTGCTTTGTTGTACAACTAATGCAGGTGCAGGTGCAGCAGGAATACAAGCTGGAGGTGGATTAGGTGCAGATGCAGGAACATGAGCAGGGACTGGTGTAAAATTAGGAGCCAGAATAGGATCCTCATATAATTGGAGTTGATCCATACATTCAGCAAGGTCATCTATGCCAGGACTGGTAGAATGTTCTGGGATGCAGTTTGGAGCTATGAGTGGATCTTCCACTGGTCTGGCATATGGTTGGACATCATCCTCATCCTCATCCCAGTTTGGAATTAGGCCCTCCCACTGTCCCTCAACAGTGGGAGTGTTTCATGGAGTGGACTCAGTATCAGAAATGGTTCTGGACTCATCAAAAATGACATGGCAACTGGAGATGACTGTTTGATGCTTGATGTCAAGGAGTTTGTAGGCTTGTTGTCCATGTGTGTACTCAATCATGATGCATTTCTTTCCATGTGGTTGGAATTTCTCCCCCCCCCACTGCTCCTTGGGTGTGTAGGCATAGGCTGGACATTCAAAGGGGCAGAAGAGAGTCAGATCAACATGGCGGTTGAAGAGAATATGGTAGGGTACTTTTCCACCAAGTCCAGAAGTTGGACTGCATGTGGAGACGTAGGCTGCAGTAGACATGGCATCAGCCCAGAAAGATTTAGGGAGTTTTGACTCTTCTAGCATGGTATTTGCTAATATGGCCAATGTTTGGTTTATCCTCTCAGCTAGGCCATTCTGCTCTGGGGTATATGGAGCAGAGGTTTCAAGGATTGTGCCATCAGCTCAAAGCTGGTTTTGGAAGGCCTTGCTGGTATACTCTGTTCCGCTGTCACTTTGAACAAATTTGATATAGGATTCAGAGAAGTCTTTCTGTCCAATCTCAGTTTGGAAGAGAGTTTTGACATTTGACTTCCATTGGTTGTAGATTTGAAGAGCTTCATTTTTGTGTTTCATGAAGTAGATCCAAGGGAAGCAACTGAAGTCATCAATGATAACCAGCCAAAATCAGTATCCTTCTCATGATTGTGGAGTTATGGGACCTCCAACATCGGTATGTATCAGTTCTAGTGGACAGGTGGTTCGACATTCTTCTTGGGTTTGGAATGGGAGTTTTTTCATCTTTCCGAGCATACATGCTTCACAGAATGTTGGTATTCCAGTTAGGATATCAATTCCCTAAAGTTGTCCAGATTTGACCATATTTTGAATTCTGTCAATAGAGATATGGCCCATTCAATGATGGAGAAGATTGATGTCAACTGTTGCATAGGCAGCTTCCTTTTGTTCACTTGGAGTAACTTTTGCATGGTATAGGCCACCTTTGTGTTTGGCAATTAGGACAGTGTTCCAGTCCTTCTGAACATAGCATGCATCTGAGTTTGCTGGAAATGTCATGGAAAGGTTTGTGAAAGTGAGTTGGTTCACGGAGATGAGTGAAAGGTGGAACTCTGGGATTAAAAGAACATCTGATAGAACTATCTCATACATTTTTCCAGCAACTTGTGATGTGAGTGGTACAGTTTTGATTCTGATGGCATGCATTTCCAAGTTGTTTCTGAGAGTTACTGGGTGTGGAGGATTTAGTGAATGGTATGTTTGGAACCAGGACCTATGGAGAACTATATGGGACAATACTCCAGAGTCAGTTATGAGTACATGTCTCCCACTGTCATTTTGCTCAGATGATAAGTAGGCCTGAATGCATTGAATTAAGGACTTGGATACATTTGCACTGACTATATGTGCTGAATCTGGAACCTTCGGAATGTCCAGAACTCCTTCCACTGTGTTTGCCTTCTTCTTTTCTTTCAACAGCCTCCTGAATCCTCCACTTCTCAGTTCTGTGACCCATTTGTTGTAGGTCTTACAATTGGCAGAGTTGTGTGTGGTGGACAGATGGTGTTCACACCAAGCAGAGGCATTTGAGGGTCGAGTAGAGGACCTTTGCATTCCAGAGGCTTTCATTGCTGACTCTGAGTGTCCAGAGGAGCATAGACAGGCATCCTCAGCAATGATCTGGGTTTCTACTGTGTCAAAGGTTAATTTGCTATCCTCTGTGGTGTTGATAAGGGAGGACTTGAATAGTTCCCATTCTGGAGATTTGGGGAGGGAGTTAAGGAGGATGAACACCATTACTTTGGAATCTATGGCGAACTTCATTCCGGCCAAGTGGAACTCGGAAGTGTAGAGTGATGTGATATGTTCCGAGATGTCAAAGCTGCCATTCCAGGTTATATTGAAGAGTTGCTGAAATATGTAGAAGGTGGAGGAGACACTTGGAGCATCTAGGAGCAATACAAGTTTGTCCTATAGTTCCTTGGCAGAGTTGCAGGACTCTGTTTTGAGTAGGAGTGCATCAGAGATGTGTTCTTGTATAATACTGTGGGCCTTTTCATCATGCATCAACCAGTCTCGGATATCTGAAGCTGTTACTCCAGATGTCACAAGGGTGGGCTTTGGATCTGTTCTAGAGACAACTCCATAGACCTTGCTACTCCAGAGCTTCTGAGTGACCTTTACTTTCCACAGAGCAAAGATGTCAGGTCTGGTTAGAATTTCATTGCTTTGAATTGTGTCCAATGTCATACTGGGTGACAGGATAGGGTCATGTTTGATAGGAAAAGGTTTATTTTCTGATAGATGTCAGATAGCTGATAGCTGAGGGTGGCTAGCTAGGGATTGTTCGGTTTGAACAGTATGAGGTGTTGGAATTATTCATATGGTGCAGATGTACAGCCACCACTTACTTAATCATGAAGTATTTCAAATCTTTGTCTCATAGTTAGACACCTTAGCTGGTTTCCCAACCACTGAGGTTAGTGTTATGATTCATGCTTACTCTTTTCTTTCTTTGCATGGTTTCACCTTAGCTCCTCGGACTTAGTTTTCTTTTCACCACTGACTCACCAATTCTCCGTCATACTTCACTTGCTTCATCAGTGATTACTTCCACAACACTCCATGATATTCTATCCTTACCAAGTCGCTACTCTTCTATGCCTGCCCTTATGATCTCCCAAAGGTATATAAACCTTTGATACTACACTGATGTACTTTAGCTTAGATCTCCTTGAGTCTCCTCTGAATCTACCTGATTCTCCCTTTACTCTAAGCCCAGGCATTGGACCCGTCCTTGAACCCTTGAACCAGTCACTCCCACTGCTGAGTGGAGTGTCTTCCTTGGACTTTGCACTACCATTAAGTGTGTGCTTACTCTGAACCCCTTTGAATTTATATCTCAAGGCTATGCTCATCCCTACCTGGGCCAAGTGTAACAGTTAGTACATTACTTTTCAGCTTCTTTACCTATTTACTAACTACCTATGTATAGTACTTACTATTCAATAGGTTATGAGCCTTGAATAGTGAGAACTGGGAACTAGACTCACCACACTTGAAAATGGCTTATTAGGTCGAACTCAAAGATGGCATGAAGATTGAAGTCTCAAGCATTAATGGTTTTAATTGGCCAGACTACCGCAAGAAACTTATTCATGCCACATGAGAAGCTCAACGCACTACACCAGCATCCGACTACATGATCATACTAGGACTGATAAAAGCCAATCAATATCCTACTGATACCTCGGACAAGCTTTGCCTCACACGTTGGCAGCTACAAGTTGCCAAGCAATTGAAAACAGAAAAGGGTACAAGTGTGGATGGAATGCTGTACAGGAGAGTCGACGATGATGGCACAGCCACAGCCAAGGGACTGGGTTGAATGACCATGGATTACCATTGAACTGACAGTGTAAGCCTCATGACCCTGGTGAGCAGCTCTCGAGACGATTGTGGGGACCATGCTAAGGTCCACCATGAGTCAACTACTTTTTGAATGGACAGCACAACAAGTGCAGCACGCTGTGACCCGACACGAGTTGAAACAACCATACTGGCTGAGAGCAAAGCGAATCAGTACAGAATGTGCAAGAAGTTGTTGAGAATCACATGATCAAAATCTAATCTATTATCTTATCATCTTCTTATCTAAGGATCTAGATTTTGTCATGTGGTGATGACATGTCAATGGTAACATATTCAACTGACATGAGAGAGTTCACATGTCAGATGTCATTTCTGAATGACATGTGAACACTTTAGATAACACTTGACATCTATTCTCTCATGGTATTCCTTAGTGTTCTGAAGCACTATTTTTACTCTTACTTTACATGGAGAGGTTGTCCATAGATACAAATATCTCTTTACATGTATATAAGCTGGGATATTCATCCCAGGACAATAGAACTAAGACTCATTCTTTGTTCTACCTCTCCTCTGAGATCAGACTCTCTCTTCAAGCTCTTCCCTCAGTCCTATACCACCCCAAAGTCTCTACCCTCTGGAAAGTACCCTCTGTGAGTGTTCCCACAGACTGTGCTGGTGCTGTAGAACATTGGCTTGTTCCACTTGCCATTTCTTCAGAAGTCGAGGACAGGCATACCTGAGACGTCCAAACCACCAATCTGTCATCCCAGACCACTTACCAACCACGCTAACCCACCACATCACCAATGACAACTCAAAACTGCGATCTACAGAGTCAACACTACTAGGATGACATACCAAGTCACCAAATTGTGTCAGAACTGAATCAGACAAATTGTGTTGGAATCTACTCTAGCACCAACTTGTATCTATAAGCCGTTATCTAGTGCAACAGGCAGCCCCTATTATAAGCCACTTAAAATACATGTCCATGTATTGAATCTTGCTGGCCAGATAGCTCAGTGGTGGAGCTACTGGTAATTGTCCAGGAGGTCCTGGATTTAAACCCCAGTCTGGTTATCTTTTCACTTGATCATAATCAGTTGTTGTCTACTTCTAATAAATCGGATGCATTGTACTTATTGTACATGGACTATAGAAGATGTATAAGCAATCCCAAGGCATGATACACATGTATGACGCCATGGCAGCAATCAAGAGTGACATTGAGTGGTATACTACCTCTGCGTGCACTGTGACTTACCATATTTGGACATCGCTTAGACACTATGCAGGACGCTACTACTTGCAGCCATTCGGATGCAATTACTGCTCATCTAATGGAACATTTTACTGCTAAGTGCATTCTTTCTTGTTATTATCATTCTTTTATTCTGACTACAGTACATCCACACCTTTGTGGGGGAGTGTTGGAATTATTCATATGGTGTGGATGTACAGCCACCACTTACTTAATCACGAAGTATTTCGAACCTTCGTCTCATAGTTAGACACCCCAGCTGATTTCCCAACCACTGAGGTTAGTACATTACTTTTCAGCTTCTTTACCTATTTACTAACTACCTATAGTACTTACTATTCAATAGATAATGACAATAGCTGATTTCCCAACCACTGAGTACTTACTATTCAATATGAGGTACGCTGAGGGATATGTGAATTTGAGTCATTTGATTTAGCTTGTGCCAACAGGGCTCATAACCTGTTAGAATCTGAGAGAGGGCAGGAGTTGCCTGATACTCAGCTGCTGCCTAAGATGGGTGGAAATGACTATTGTATTCACCTAAGAGAGGGCAGGAGTTGCCCAATACTATAGTATATTAGCTAGGTAAATAAACTAAGTAGAAGGGAGCTCACCTCAGCTGCTGCCTAAGATGGGCAGAAATGACTAAGGTGCTTGCAAATGGAATGTCAATATATATATGCTATGGATGAAGGTATACTCGTATTATGTTACCTGTAATGTTGCTGTAATGACCCTGAAGGAAGGTTATAGACTTTAAGCTAATAAGATGCTTCTGATGCTTCTGGTCCTTCCAGTGCTTCCAGTGCTTCCAGTGCTTCCAGTGCTTCCGATGTTTCCGGAAGTGCAGGAATATTTTGGAAGTGGGTTCTGGTGCTTCCAAGCCCGGAAGGTACAGGAAAGTTCCAGAAGTGGTTCCAAAACTTTGATCATTTGTCACTTACTATTTAATATGAACTCCTGTGGAGGAGTTCAATGGAGATGACCAGAGTTGAATGACAATGATCAAAAATGGTTGGAAATAGGGATTTGACATGGATATGACAGTGCCCCCCCATTAAGGCCAAGCCCTTGAGGCCAATAGGTGAAGAGGTATGTCTGAATGGATCTTGATTTGCATGGATCAGATGGAGATCCTAGAATGGAGTTTTTTTGGAGTGCATTGTTGATTCATGCTGGAGCTTGGAGTTTGATGTATTGCATTGCAGTCAACAAGTGGAGTTTGAAACAGATTTATATACAACAAGGTTGCACAGAGTTTGATACTTATTTACCTTGATTCTTTTTTGTGATGTCTGATACCAACAACATCAAGTCCTAGCCCAATGAATGTCTCAAGGAGTGTAATGACAACAATGAGAAGCTGTGGGATGTGAAGGTGGTGGAGCATTGGAGGCACACAAGACTGTACAAAGAAGAAAAAGAGTGGAAATGACATGAGAGGAAGGAGCAGAAAAGGCACAAAGAGAAGAAGTGCCAGTAGAATATTGAGGAGATGTGTTGGAGGTTGGCAGAGAAGTGCACCAGAGAGGAGGGCAAGGCCAGAGAGAGGGAGAAGAGCAAGGGACAGGTTGGAGAACTGGTGAGTGCCCAATGGTAATGGAGTTGGAGTTGTGCTGATGGGACTAGTTGAATCCAATCAAGTTTTCATTAGAGAATGACAGTAGTGATGATGAAGAGTCAGAAAGGGGCCAGAGTAGCCTCAAGGTGGTGATGGGGAAATGTCAGCACTGCAAGAAGAAGTGCTTGATATATACAGAGCCCACCTAAGGGATGAAGGGGAAGGTGTGTGGAGAAAGTCAGAGGTTGTAATGGAGGCATGAGGGAGAAGTGCAAGAGTTTGAGAAATTCCAACCAGAGATGAAAGGAGTATTGAGGAGACTCAAGGAGTTGAGTATGTGGAGGTGTCAGGACCTGGAAAGAACCTGCAAGGGAATGAAGGAAGAGAAGTTGATTTGATGGGAAATGATCATGAAGTAATGAAGATCCTAATAAATGAACTACTAGGTGGATTTCTTTGATGAAGACCAGAATCCAGAGTAGGGTGTCAGGTCTGGAGATGAGTCTGAAGATGACTGATGACCAATGAAGATGAGGTGAATAGTTGGAGTAGGTTTGGGTGATCAGTAACAACTTGTTGGGAGGAATGGTGCATTAAGATCTTGATGTAGAAGACAAAGATGGTCCTCATGGTACATTTGGATTGAACACAGGATGAACAAGTGGGTGATGATGTGCTAGGAATTATTTCTTCAGGATAGAAAGTAGGACTGAAGTTGGACAGGACTGTCCAGAGATCATAATGAAGATGCTCAAAGATAAGATCTGACTAATATTGACTAGATGCAAACTTGGAGGGATTTTTCAAGCTTTGCTAGAGTTGAAATGGACCTAAAAGGTGACTGGAATAGTTGTAAGTGGAGTCCTTATCCTTCCCTCAATAGGGAAGTCCAAAAAAAAAGATCTCAGAATGGGGTGCATCAGAGGTGCTTAGAGCATACTGAACAATATTCAGCTGTGATCACAAGTGGAATGAATGGAGAAAATGATCTGGGAATGATGTGAATGGGGTAGATTTCTTTCAAAAAGGTGCTGAAAATGCCAGGAAAGAGTCCAAAATGACATGAAAAGACCAACTTTTATCCATGAAGAAGTAAAAGGAGGGTGAAAAATGGACAGAAAATGGCTGAAGCATGACAGAGGTGCATGAAAGTGTGGATAGAGGTGTGTGAGAATGCACAAAAATATTGTTCAGAGATTGGCATGGCAGAAGGCAGGGATGATAGAGTATCCAGGGGTTGAAGACAAGGTACTGAAAAGGGATGAGAGAGGATGCATTGACTGGAAGAGTGATCTGGAAGCATCAATAATATCAAAAGAAAATGGACAGAGGACCAGGGAATGAATGGGTGGACTTGAGTGAATGAGTCTGGATCTGGCAAAATTGGAGTACATGATGGAAATTCTGGAGTTGGAGGAGCCAGTGAGGATGAACAGGGGAGTCTCAAATTGCATATAGGGATGAAAGTGATCAATGACCAGAGGTTGGAGGGCATTTGTAATGTGATGAGACAGGGTCCAGAGTGACAAAGAACCAAGGGAAATGAAGGGAAGACCTTGAGGAACAAAAGTCTGAGGACTGTTAATGAGCAAGTCTAGATGTTGGCAAAAATTCTAAAGGTGTAGGAAGAAGCCTAGGAGGAGCGGATGACCAACAAAGGGGGTGTCTCAAGATGCAAGAGTGTATCCAACAAATGGTCTTGATGGAAAATACTTGATGTGGTAGAGATGAGGTCTAAGGATGACAGAAGACCTGAGGAAATGAATAGGAGGACCTAAATGGATGGAGGAAGGTTCAAGGACCAATAGATAAGTTTGGGATTGGTGGAAAGTCTGGAGGCATAGGAAACAGCCTCAGAATAGTGAACAACCAACTTGAAGGACAAGATCTGGGTACTGGTAATGATGTCTGGAAATGTGGAAGCAACTTTGGAGTTGTTAGTAAACTAGGGGAATGAATGAAGGTGTGAAAGTCTTTCAATGATCATGAGGGGTGCCACAAATGAGAAGTGATCCACTTGCTGAAGGTCAAGGGTCAATGAGATAACAAGGGGATTGATAGGGTAATGTTTGAGTGAGCAAATGAGAGGTCCAGTCAAAGATGTGGGGAGATCTGGCAAGGAGGTCTGAAAGTCTGAGAACAGATGTCAGAGGCTGATAAAGTGATACTATCCAGGTTAGGGATGTTTACAACAGCAGTGGAAATCAAGACTTAAACAATCAAGAGAGAAATTGAAGAGATGGGTTAGGAAAGACCAGAGATGGAGATCAAAGGACAAAGTCCTTATCCTCCCCTTAATAAGGGAGAGTCAACAACTGAGGAGTGAATGGAGTGGCTAGAGGATTGGAAATCCAGAGTGAGGAAATCCAGAGAGCACAAGGAATGGTGCAAAGACAAAGCCAGAGGTGGAGGAATCCCAAGGAGGGAAATCAGGAGCACAGTGAGAGCACAGGTAGAGGGCAAAAACAAAAAAAGATAGGGTTTAGGAAAGAGGGAAGTCAACCTGATAAATCTTCAACCAGGACTAGGAACTCTAGAGCAGGGTGCAATAGAGGTAGTCTGGAAGAAGAAGTTGGGATGAAGGAGGACCAAGTGCAGCCCAAGAACTGTATAATGTGACAAGTGCACAACAGGGGGGTAGCATTGAAGTCTGGGAATGTTCCAAAGGTGTTTCCAGGGTGTGTATGAAGATACAGGTGTGCATGAAGCACAGGTGTACCACAAGGATACCATAGGTGATGGTGAGACAGAGTTGGGACCAGAGCTGTCGCAATGACACTGGTATCATTGTCTTGGTGTCAGACTGATGTCAGGGGGTTGGCATTCTGCTTGCAGAAGCTTGGATGGGTGCTACCTATTTCCTACTCAGATCAATGGTGATCAATGGATTGACAAATGGATTGGTTTGCAGTTCTGATGCTAGTTACATCTGGAATCCAACAAGGGGTGACCAAAAAGGTCCAGAGGTGGAATTGCCTGTGAGAAATGTGGAGAGTGAGGATGAGGGGATCAGGAGATGTTGGAAAGGAGATGGGGGATGGGATATTCCACCAGAGATTGATGGATGCAGTAGAATGGGGGAAGCAAGTTTGTGTTTGTCTGAAGGTACTCCAAACAGAGTTTCAGACATAGAAGGGACACAAAAGAAGCTTCAAGGGGAAATGGGGGTGGTCATGAGACTAGGGTGAAGTCAACTATAATTATGTGAACTCAGAAATGAAGCTCCAACATAGATAGGACAACATGGGAAATGGGAAGAAGATCCACGCGAACCCCAGAGGTCTGGAGATGTTGATGGTACAGAGGATCTTCAATGGAAAAACAAGAGGGAAGGCCACAAAGCAAGTGACCTTCAGGGAATGAGCAGAACAGCTCATTTAGGGGCATCTTGGATTAAAAGCAACCATAAGGTGTAAATGCACAAAATTCAGAGTCAGAGATGGTCTTGATGCTGAAGTTCATCAGATAATGTTGCTAAATGCTAGACTCAATGGAGTACATCAGCAACAACACAGTCTTTGAACAAAGTTGTTTGAACCAAGGGGACTTGAACTAGAATATGGGGAGATACTAAAAACAGAGGTGAAAAGAACAAAAGTCCAACTTAGGGAGATCTGTCTAAAGGACAGATCGAGGAAGGGAAATGGAGGTAAGGGTGGAGTAACCCTCAGGAGGTCAAAGAAGTGGAGTTGAGGTGGATTATCACCAGGAAAGTTTAGAATGTGATTGCAATGTGGAGAGCCTGACTGGGGCCAATCCAACATTGGGAGTCACAAGGGGGTTCAGAGTTTCTAAGAGGGTACTGAAAGACAGAGGGTGTCATGTAGATATGACAGAAATCATGAGATCAAAAATGACTGGCAAGATTAGTTCAAATATACTATCAGAGTCGTGCTCCTGAGGTGGGATGGAAGGAGAACATCTACGCCTGGGAAATATTTGATGGAAATCCAGAGATGGATCATCCAGAGTTAAACTGGGGCAGAGCAGAGTATGGAGGAGGTGAGGACATCAGCATAGGACTTATATGTCATGCCCTTGCCAGTTTCTGGTCCTTGTATTTGGAGATCAGAGATAATAAAGAGAGGAGATGGTTCAAGGACAAGGAGAAGAGAAGGATCAATGGCATTTAAGGGGTATACATAATGAACATCACAATGAACAAACACAATAACAAACAATATTTGAACTAGATAACTAAAGATGAAGTACAGGAGATTATATACTAATGTCCTGAGATATCCAGAGTAAGTCTGGACCAGAGATGACTAAGAGATAAGAGGCAATGTACACTAGAATGAATAAGATGGAATGGAGAATGTACATACCAAAGACACATCCTAAATAAGCAGGAGAGTTGGAATGACAAATATATTGGGAGTATTCAAAAGGCTATACTAGATGGAAGGAAAGATGATGAGAACAGACATTTAGAACAAATGGAGAATATACAACATAGAAAGTCTGGAGGGTAGAGGAACTCTGATGCAAGTCCAGGACAATTGTTGGACTGGGATTGAACTCCTATGGAGGAGTTTGATGGAAATGACTGGAGTTGAATGACAATGATTGAAGATGGTCAGAAATAGGGTTTTGACACAGATATGACAGAGAATAAGGAAGGAAGTTCCTTTAAGAAGGTAGAACCATGTTGGAAAACATTGCTGGAACAATGCCCAAATCAGTTATGCCACAATTCAATAGAATCCCTAGACAAGACAGAACAAGCAGTGAAAGGAACTACTATAGCAGTGTAATCCAATGCAGCCTGCTCTGATCAGAGGAGGGTAAACTCCATAAGACCAGATTGCCATGCTTGTCCAGGAATTGAGTGGTGGTGTCTATAATACATTGAAAGCCTTGAGCTATCAAAGCTACCACAGAGAGCAACCTGTAATCAATGTGTGGAGCATACCATACTCCAGTTAGCACCAAAATACATTGCACTTGTCCATTAAAATGTTGTAAGATGACTGTACCTGGTCCATAAATAGGAACCTGAGAACCATTGTGACTTGACATGTTCTCTTCTGATTATGTGTCATATCCATGTCAAACCCCTATTTCTGACCATCTCCAATCATTGTCATTCAACTCCAGTCATCTCCATCAAACTTCTCCATAGGAGTTCAACCCCAGTCCACCAATCATCTTGGACTTACTCCAACTCTGAACTTCCTATTCTCTATATTTTCCTTTTGTCCTAGTTCTGTTCTCATCACCTTTCCTTCTATCTAGTACAGCCCTTCAGACACTTGGTATATTTGTCATCCTGACATTCCTGCTTATTCAGGATGTGTCTTGGACATGTACATTCTCCATCCTATCTTATTCATCCCAGTGTACATTCTCCATCCTATCTTATTCATCCCAGTGTACATCGCCTCCTTACTTCTTAGTCATCTCTGGTCTGGACTTACTCTGAACATCTTAGGACTTTGTATATAATCCCTATACTTCCTCCTGTACTCCTCAATTTGAATATTGTATGTTATTGTACATGTTTGTTATGCAACATTAATATTATCCTTCCTTCCCTTCTTCTCATCCTCAAACCATCCTCTTCCTTTATCATCTCCAATCTCTGAAATACAAGGATTGGAAACTGGCAAGGGTGCAACACATAAGTCCTATCCCAATGTTCTCCCTCCTCCATACTCCACTCTACCCTGGTTTGACTCTGGATGACTCATTTCTGGACTTCATCCTGAAGTCCCAGAAATAGCCTTTATCCTCTGGACTTTCATCCAACATCCCCCAAGAGAAAATGTCCTCCTTCCATCTCACCTCAGGAGCATCACTCTGACATTATGCTGAAAGGAGAAGTCAGAAAGGAAAGAAGTTAGGTGATCAGAGCAGCCAAAATCCACCATCCACTTATCCTTGAAAACAACTGACTTACTATCATGCAAGGCATAGCAAGAACCATAGCCATCTCCATATTCAATGTCAAAATATACAGGATCAGAATAGCCCAATTCCAGGTTATAGGAGGACCAATCTACTATTCTCCCAGCCAGTACACCAGAGTTCCATTCACCTGTGATGAGGTTCCTATCACAATTTCCATGAAAACCATAATCAGATGTAAATAAAACCTCTTTTTTTACCTTCTTGGGAATAGATCTAGAAGAAGTAATCCACCTGCCTGTTGGTACCTCCACCTGTGGAGTGGGGTTAGAGGACCCTAGAACAAAAGGACTGATTGAATGTGAATGTGCAAGGTATTTTTGTGACAGGTGGGTCATCATCACCATTATCCTTGCCCCAATCAAGTATTTCTTTATCAGGATCTCTTGTCCTCAGATCCAACACCTGTGTGGTGAGGTTTTGAACCATCTAATCCAAATCTGAATCAGATATATCAATAACCATGGAAACTGTGTCAGCAACATGAGTTACTTTATTGGCATGAAATTTTCCTTTGCCTCTGCCCTTGGGTTTAGAAGAAGAAAAAGAGGAAACAGCTGGATTTGGAGCTTTATGCTTCCCCAAGCTATTATTTCCCTGATTCTGTGGCTGAGAGTGTTGCTGATTCTGCAGAGAAGCAGCATCCTTCTTCATCTTGTGCCAAAAGCTATGGCAGATCTTGCAACATTCTCTCTTCTGTATAGGTTTCTTCTCTTTGGTAGGAGACATTGATATCCAATTCACCAAGGAAGTGTTGGATCTCTGAGATGCTTCAGCTAGAATCATTGGAGTGATATTGAACAGTTTAAAATCTAAGGTGAACTTGGTATGGATGGCAGTTGAAACAACAAAATTATAGGATTTAGGAAGTCTAGAGCACAGAATCATAGCCCAGAGATTATCAGAAGATTCAGGCCAGTTGCTGTAAGCTGGGAAAACAAAGTTTCCAGCATAGCAATCTGCCCAGAGACATCCTGAGAGTTGTTCATTTGCCATTTAATGGCTTGGTGGAATAGATGAAACTGGCCAATAGGACCAGTTGTAGTGTAAAGTGTCAAGGATTTTCTTTGCCAGTAATGTCTGATTGGAGTCATAGAACATTTCAATGGCAGTATGGAGTTCTTCTTTCATATAGAGAGTGATAACACCCATGGCTTGTAGATTGGAATCTAATCAGGTAATCCATTGTTCATCAGTACATTCTATATCATCTGGATAGGGGAATTGTTCAAATGCAATCTGAGCCACTTTAAGTTTAGCAAGACATGCATTGATGGACTCCAACCATGCAGTATACAGTGGCTCAAAAAAGTGTCCCAATGTTTAGTGATTTTGGAAAGATTGGAAAATAATAGAAGAACAAGAATGAATTAGATAAAGTACTTGCAGGACGGATGAAGATATATGCTCTTGGCATTATGAAACATCTCTGGTTTATGTAATTTGGTTGCCATGGGAGTGAGGTACAAGCATTTCAAAATGACATGTTATTGGGACACTTATTTGATCCTATATTTAACAACCATTATATGATATGTAACATAGAATTTTGATAGCTGTTGATGGTTTCTATGTTACCAAGCTGTGTAATTATGTAAGTAACATAACTCCAAGCAATGTATACATCCTATGTCCCACTTCAATTGACCTCACTATATTATAAAGTACATTCCCACTTTTATCAAAGCTAAAAATCATATTCTTTTTGAATTTGGTCTTTTTGCTAGACAAATTGCATCCAAGACCAGTTTGGGGAAGTCCACTGTGGCTGAGGTCATCAAGAAGATCTGTCAGGATCCCACAACTGGCACTTGAAGGGAGACACAATGGAAGTAAGTGAATGATAATCTTGAGACTGGAGAGTCTATACAAAGGATCTTGACTACTTATACTCATGCAGAATCTGTAACATATTGTATAGATGTAAGACAAGGAGTCATGTGATAAGCAAGAAACAAAATATAAGACAAGGGGGTGAATCCTGACTGTGAGACATGATTGTGAACAAGGCTTGGGTTGCTTGGGTTTTGACATCACCCCCCTCCTAAGGCCAAGACTTCAGATGAGGTGGTACTTCAAACAGGTAGTTAGGAAGGTGATTGAGGAGATGAGCACAAAAAGTAAGAAAGTTGGCAGTTTGGAAGACACCAGATGGTATAGGAGTGGGGGTGCCAAGACATAGGGGGCACACACAAGAAGCATCAAGGATGACAGAGCAAACCTTCATTGTGTTATTGGAAGCAACCAACATATGAACAGAACAGCCAGCAAAGAAATTGAATGACAAGCAATATGGCCCTTTTTGTGTTGAGAAGAAGGTGAGGAACTTGGAATATCATCTCAAACTGACATCAGGATGGAAATCAATTTATCTGGTCTTCAACAAGTGCCTACTCCATCCATATACTCCTGGAAAATTTCCCTCACAGACGATCCCCCTGCCACCCCCACTGGATAACATTTGTGGCCAGAATGAACAGGAAATTGAGATGATCCTTGATTCTAGGAATTGATAAGAACACATTGAATATCTCATTGCTTGGAAAGGCTTCCCAAGAGATGAAAATGAGTGGAAATAGGACACTGAACTTACCAATGTACAGGACACAGTCCAGGACTTCCACTGGAAACATCCAATGGCCTTGCAGCCCAAGAAAGCAAGATCTCCCTGTTTGTACACTCATGGTATGTGGATTTTGCAATCATGGAAGCATTTCATATCTGCTCAGGCATGCTTGAGGGCCAGTTTTGCCATCTTGTGATACTTCTTCATCAACTCTACAAAATCCTTTGCCATTGGATTCTACAATGTCCTTTGTCCATCATATCCAATCTGAGGGGTTAATCTATAATTAAGCATGAATGGGAAGTATTTAATACCAGCATGTGTCATTTGATTGTGGGCAAACTTGGCAAGTGCAAGCCACTCACTCCAGTCTGTTTGTCAATGATTTGTGTCTATTCAAAGATATTGTTCAACCTCTTTATTGTATCTTTCCGTGAGGTCATTTGTCTGGGGGTGATATGCTGTGGATGGATTCACTTTGATTCATAGTCACTTGTAAACATTTTCCATGAAAGAGGACACAAATTGAGGTCCTCAGTTGGATATGATCTTTTGGGGTGTCCCATAAAGTTTAAAGATATGATCACAGAAGATTCTTGTGATGCCAGAGGCAGTGATGTCAGTTGTGCCAAGGAAGAGGTGTATCATTTTGGAGAAGGCATCTATGATTGTCAAGATGGCATTCTTCCCATGTAATTCTAGAAGCAGACCAATAAGGTCAATCCCAATGATTTCCCAAGAAGTTTTGGGTGTTTCCTGTGGGTGTAATACTGTTTTAGTAGGTTCAGCATATGATTTAGTCTTTTGACACCAGTTGCATTCCTTGACATATAAAACAATGTTCCTTTTTAGAGTGGGCCAATAGTATTTCTCAGCGATGAGGTCTTTTGTTTGACATGCTCCAGGGTGGCCTGCCAGTAGGTGGTCATGATGAGTAATGATGATCCATTCTTGAAGTTTCTCATCTTTTGGCACATATGTCTGACCTCTCCAATATATCTGATTTTCTTCTTCTGTTCACCCATCTTTTCCTCACTCTAGTCCTTGTTGAACAAACCCCTCCTCTTTGTACCCCAACTTCTCAATCTCCTGTTCAATTGTTAGATTCTCCTATTTCCCTGCATTTGGGATATCATTTAGTGACATATGTGAGGTGAAATGTGATTCTGGTAACAGTGGTATTTGCTTGTTGTTGTTCATTACTCCCACCACAAAATTGAACCTCCAGGACAGTGGATCAGTGGGATTGGTCTTCCTAGGATGGTACATGAAGGTAAAATGATACTCCTGAAGTTCATGATTCCAGTGCGCCTGTCAATGAGATAAGTCCTGTGGTTGACAGAACAACTCCAAGTTTTTATGGTTGGTGAGGATTTCAAATGGTTGTTTCACATCAAGTAGATAGTGTCACCATTCTTTCAATGCAAACATGACAGCTGCAAGTTCGAGGTCAGCAGCATGATAATTATGCTCAGAATCAGAGAGGAACTTGGAGACAAAGGCAATGGGATGCTAATGTCCCTCCTGTTCTTATGTGAGTACAATGCCAAGACAAATACCAGAGCCATCAGTCTCAAGGCAGAAATGCCCATCATCAGTGGGCATAGCAAGGGCAGGGGCTGTCATGATTGCCTGTTTCAAGGTTTCAAATGACTTCATGCAGGCAGGCATCCATGTGAACTCGTGCTTCTCAGATGTTAAGCTATTAAGGGGGCATGCAAGAGCAGCAAAGTTCCTGATAAAGCAATGATAGAAATTGAGGAATCCAAGAAAACTACAGAGCTCCTTTCATGTAAAGGGAACCAGCCATTCTAGGACACCTTTGACCTTGTTAGGGTCCATTCATACTGTTTGATGTAACACCAGGAGTACAAGATATTCTGTCTCTAATTGTTTGAACTCACATTTGATGTGTTTTAGAGATAACTTATTTTCTCAAAGGATCTGCAATACTTCTCAGACTATTTGTTGATGCTCCTTGAGATCAGATGTAAATATCATGATGTTGTCCATATAGATCACCACTTTCCCATGATTGATCAGATCACAGAACAAATGGTTCATCATGGTCTGGAATATGGTGGGGGAGTTTGTCAGGCCAAAAAATATAATGAGTGGCTTGAAAATACCATGATTGGTTCAAAAGGCCACCTTCCATTTGTCTCCCTCTTTCATCTGTACATTGTTGTGGTCCCAGTGCACATCAAGCTTTGTGAAATACTTCATATGTTTGAGTTTATTGATGAGCTTGGAAATGAGTGGTAAGGGATAATGTCACATCCCAGATTTTCATGAAGTCCATCTCTGGACATCTCTGGAGTTCCGGATGTCGCATCAGTCCTTGGGTCCAGACTATTTCAGAGTTGGCACTCCGGACGTTTACTTTTTATATTCATCTCCTTTTGTTCTAGTTTATATTTGTAAGTCTGTATTATTCACTTAGTAAGATTTCTCGGTTTCTGTTCTTCTCCATATTCTGTCTTATTCATCACTGTGTACATCCCCTTCACTTAACCCTCTTACTTACCAATCTCTGGTCCAGAGTTCTACCGGACACTTAGTATATAAACCCTGTACTTCTTTCGTAGATACTTCAGTTTGAATATTAAATAAGTCACCTCCAGTTCCGAGTCTGACTTCCTCTATTCTCTCACATCTCTGTTCCGTTCCAAATATGAGGACAAGGGCTTGACAAGGGTGTGACACATAAGTCCTGCGCCGACATCCTCACCCCCTCCGTATCTCCAATCTCCGGACCTCTGGTTGACTTCGCTCGACAACACTTGTGCTTCATTCCCTTTTCCCCTGGACCTCCATCAGACTTTGATCCGGAGGACCTGGACTTGACAGATAACAATTCTTCACAGTGACTGCATTGAGTTTGTGGTAATTCTGTACGGATCATAGCTTCCCATTCTTTTTCTAGATGAAGAAGAAGGCCAATGTGAAGGAGGATTTAGAGGTACAGATATGTCCATATTGAAGATTTTCCTCCAAAAAGGCATCAAGCTCTTCCTGCTTGCTGACCATGAGATTGTATGTTTTGCAGTAGACCATGTGGTCTCTGGGTAATAATTTGATGGCATGATCCCAGAGACAATGTGGGGGTAACTTGTCAAATGTTTCTTTTGCAAAGACATCTTTGAAGTTATGGCAAGCCTCTGGAACCACTTCATCAAAGGACTTGTCTTGTTTGCCCTGGTTGGCTGAGATGGCTAGCTTGGTGGCAGTACCATGTAGATAGTGTATAACATATGATTTCCAATAAGCATCTGTATCAAGTTTGAAGACCCTCCCATCCTCACAAGACCTGATACACTCCACTACATCATCATCATCTTCTACAGCAATAAGGCTGGGCATGTGATCATCATTACAGTGGAAATGGATGGTTCCAGTAGGCTAATCAATAGCAGGGTTGTGTTTCAGCAATCAGTTATATTCAAGAAAGACATTGTGTATTCCCAAGTTGGTTACAGCAAGGGCGATTTGCTCAGAATTTGACTTGATGGTTAGCTTGAGCATGACAAAGGTGCTGATGTCTTCTGCAGAGTTTGGTGTGTCATCAGTATTGTATATTGGAATTGCCCATGATAGCTCATGTTTCTATAGCCCATGTTTTTGTACAAAAGTGACATCCATGGAGGATCCTGTGCAACCAGAGTTGATTAGGACTTTGGTTGTGATGGTTTTCATATCAGAGGTAGTGATGGAGATATTGACATCAAGTGATTTTTGGGTGGTATTGGATTGTTACACAAATCAGGGTTTCTGTTGTAGCTCTTGAAGTGCAAAGTGTGCTTTGAGTGGATCCATGGCTTTGAGTTGACAAACTAGTGTTGGGTTAACCTCAGCAACCTGAGAGTCATGTACAAATGAAGACAAATGATGTAGTGACCAACCCTCACTCTTCATATCCACCACCTTTTTGATCCAGGCACAGGTTCAAGGGTTAACAATGTTTGACCATAGTTGCCTACCAGATCTCTTCATGAGTCTCTTGATTGCATGCCCCATTTTCCCAGGGGCAGAGACTCTTGTCTTCAGCAAGATTTGACTCAGGGCTGAATCACTACTAGGAGATTCTTCAGTAATTGCCTGGTGATCAGCTGGTGGCAATGTCAATGGTCATTTGAGGATTGTTGGGATTGTGTTTACATAGTCAGGGGAGCATACTGGAGCCTTATTCAACTCCACTAGTGCCTCACACAGTTGAGCTGGGAGAACAGAAAATTTATTTGAGTTGTTCAACATGTACTTCACAGGAGTCATAGTTGGCCTGTCTACACTCTGGTGAGAAAATCCTTTTCAATGTGCAAGATGGAACCTGCAAGTTCTTTGGCTGTTGTATACTCAATTTTTTGTCCATGAAATTCCATAACATGGACTTGACAAGAGTAAGGCCTGAAGTGTTCAGTGCATGGCCAGGCCTTTCCATAATAGATACACTTTCCTTTATTTCAAGGGCATGACAAGTCCATGGGTATTCCTTGTTCACCAAAGGTGCCAGCTCAATTGATTGGGACGGCACTTGTGCTAGGAGTTGATGGTGTGGGGGCAGTCATTGAAGTGGTTGGGGGTTGGCAGGACCAAGTGACCAATCCAGTATCCTTTTTTTGTGCTGAGATCTTTGTGAGGACTTGATTTCCATGGATAAGGAATTTCTCCCACTTATCAAAGTCATTGCTATCAATCAAATCTGCTGTTATATCCATGTCAAACCCCTATTCCTGATCATCTCTGATCATTGTCACTTGACTCTGGTCATCTCCATTGAACTCCTTCATAAGAGTTCAACCCTGGTCCACCAATCATCCCAGACTTGCTTCGGAGTATCTCTGCCTTCCAGACTTTCTATTCTGTATATTCTCCTTTTGTTCTAGTTTCCATTCTTGTCATCTTCCTTTTGTCCAGTATAGCCTTTCAGATACTCTTGGTATATTTGTCATCCTGACACTCTTGCTTATTCAGGATGTGTCTTCAGCATGTAATTCTTTGTCCCATCTTATTCATCCCAGTGTACATCACCTTCTTATTTCTTAGTCATCTCCAGTCCAGACTTACTCTGGACATCTTAGGACTTCATATATAACCTCTGTACTTGCTCTTGTATTCCTTAGTTCTAATATTGTCATTATTGTGTATGTTATTGTATATTCATTTGTTGTCCAATGTCATCCATCCTTCTCTTCTCCTTGTCCTCAAACTACTTTCCCTTCTTATCATCTCCAATCTCCAAAATACAAGGACTAGAAACTGGCAAGGGTGCAACACATAAGTCCTGCACCAATGTTCACACCTCCTCCATACTCTGCTCTGCCCCAGTTCAACTCTGGATGGCTCATTTCTGGACTTTGTCCTGAAGTCCCAGAAATAACTTCTATCCTCTGGACTTCCATTGGATATCCCCTCCAAAAAAAATATCTTCCTCCTGTCCTACCTTAAAAGCACCACACTGACATCTGCTCAGGATCACTTAATGAATTGGATGACCTCATTTTTAAGTCTGTTCCATG
Source organism: Boletus aff. phaeocephalus (assembly GCA_038094555.1). Classification (NCBI taxonomy): domain Eukaryota; kingdom Fungi; phylum Basidiomycota; class Agaricomycetes; order Boletales; family Boletaceae; genus Boletus; species Boletus aff. phaeocephalus. Next base: position 40,883 of record JBBPUH010000041.1, read on the forward strand.
TTACATTAATGAGGATGTGCACATTATATTCAATAGAGTACTCAGCTTCAGCAATGAGCTGTTTCATCCAAACAAAGAAGTCACTAACAGTTTCATTCTTGTTTTGTTTAAGCACAAGGAGTTTTTGTTCAGCTTGACAACATAGAGCAATAGAGAAGAACATCATGTCAAGCTCACTGCAAAATGCAGTCCACAAGACATTCCTGAAGTTATACAACATAGATCTGTGAAGTATATTGAATAGTAAGTACTCAGTGGTTGGGAAACCAGCTATTGTTATTACCTATTGAATAGTAAGTACTATAGGTAGTTAGTAAATAGGTAAAGAAGCTGAAAAGTAATGTACTAACCTCAATGGTTGGGAAACCAGCTGAGGTGTCTAACTATGAGACAAAGGTTCAAAATACTATATGATTAAGTAAGCGGTGGCTGTACAACCACACCATATGAATAATTCCAATAGTAGGATAGAGTAATTATGATCTTCTGGTAATCTAATGGTGGATGCTTATAATTGGATAGGTAAAGGATGAGAGATTGGTGCCATTAAACATACTTCTTCTTGCTACCATCAAATAAATTTGGTTTGGCAACAACAGACTTCCCAGGATGAAGTGAATCCAAGTCAGTGGAGATTTGGGGAAGCACAGGTGGCAGCAGATGCATAGGTACATCTTTGTTGACATCAACCTGGAGCAGTGGTAGAGTGTCAGTGAGGTTTCACATATTTTTGAATGATATTGTTGTTCACAAATTTAAACAGATAATGGGAAAGTGGACATGTTGGTTTGCTGAGGACATCCAGTGAAGAACCAGCCTCATAGCAGTGACCAGTGTGCATGTGGATGATTCACTACACCAACCAGATTCAGGAGTGGAAGCTCAACCTATATCCAATCAACAGATGGTGGGATTGAAATAAGGAATTTTGCAAGCACATGAGGGCTCAAAGGGAGTGACAATGAGGCTTGTTGAAGTGACTTGTCTTGAAGGTGAGGTAGGATTAAGTAAGCAATGTCAGTGTTTGAAGTGAATGGAAATGAAAGGAGGATAGTCTTGAGATTCTGTCAGGATCTCATGACTGGCACTTGAAGAGAGACACAATGGAAGTAAGTGAATGATAATCTTGAAACTGGTGAGTCTACACAAGGGATCTCAACCACTTATACTCATGCAAAATCTGTAATGTATGGTGTGGATGTAAGACAAGGAGTCATGTGATAAGCAAGAAACAAAATATAAGACAAGGAAGTGAATCCTGACTGTGAGACATGATCATGAACAAGGCCTGGGTGGATCAGGTTTTGACAAGATCCTTTAGAGAAGGAGAATATCAAGTTAGAACATCCTTTTAAGCTTTCTTTTCTTAACAGAAGAAGTATTGCTTCTAATATTATCATTGGAAAGGTTGACAATGCTGCTCAAGCCACCAATCATATCAACCCTGCCTTTGCATCTTCTATCTCTGTCCAAGCTGTCTGAAATGTTCTCAGGTCTGCATATTTAAAGGCTATAATGAAGAAAAGAAGCCTCTCTTGTCTATCAAGTATAGAATGAGAGGTTGGATTGTGCATTCAAATACAAGGATGACTGTGGGAAACTATATAGACTAGAGTTATTTTGTCAGATGAGACAAATACCAGTAGGATTGGATCAAATGAAAAAATATATATGTGGAAAAAAAAAAAGAGCCTATATAGAATAAGAACATTTAGGAAATAGTAAAGTTAGAAGGAAGTTCCTTGACAGTTTGAGAATTCATAAATTGGAATGGAGTTGGAATAGTTGTAGTGGCAGAGGGGAGAATGGATACTAAGTAGGGCATATCCATTTTCAAGGATAATTTGCTTTCTGGTATGAAAAACTTGAAAATTTCTGAAGTAAGATTATCTTTTATTAAGATAATGGCTTGAAACACTCCTTCAAAATGGTTCAAAACTTGACTTGGCCATAGTAGACTTCCCTAGACCAGTTTTGGATATAATCTGTCTGACTAGAAAGCCAGATTGAGAAAGAATAAGAATATTAACTTTAATAAAGATAGAAATGGATATTGTGGTATAGTAAGCTTAATTAAAGTAAGACATAGGGTGTTTAAATTGCTTGGAGTTATGTTACCTACATAATTACACAGCTTGGTAACATAGCAACCATCAACAGCTATCAAAATTCTATGTTACATATCATATGATGGTTGTTACAGCGGTTTGCAAAAGTGTAGGGAAAACACATTTTGAAAAGTCGCGCCTCGGAGACTGCTGGGAAGGGACCCCGGGCGCAGCTGATGGGTAAGCAAGGTTCAATTTGCACGTTGCCTGTCACATCCATGCCATACCGTGTTGTGTCTCCCAATGTCAAGGCCCAAATCCCAGTCTTGTATGACAAAAACCATAGCATCAAGGATATTTGTCGCATACTAGGCATAGAGAAGTCCCTCGTTTATCGAACCCTTTCTTTCTACTCAAAATATGGCACGGTCACCAACCCATCCAGATACTCTTGCTTGACCGGGCGCTGTCAACTCCTCAACTCAACAGACATCACTTTTGTCTCTACCATAATTCAGCATCGTAGCACCATCTACCTTGATGAGCTTCAGTGTGACCTTTGGATCAGGCGTCAAAAATTTGCCACGCTTTCAACCCTCCTTCGAACACTCCAACGTCTTGGTATCACCCGGAAGATTGTTTCCTCTTCAGCCATGGAGCGAAACGAAGCCATGCGTGCAATCTACATGAACCACATTGCTGCAGAGGTGCCGGATCCAAACATGCTTGTTTTTATTGATGAAGCTGCAAAAGACAAGTGGACATCTACCTGCCAGTATGGGCGATCAATGAGAGGTGTCCGTTGTTGTATCAGGAGATGCTTTGTTCGTGGGACCAGGTTCTCCATTATTCCTGCCATCTCTCTTGATGGTATCATAGCATATGATATTGTTGAGGGCCCAGTTGATGGTCAACGCTTCCTGCGATTTTTGGAGGAACATGTGGTATGTCATTACTGTCCTGTGGCCATAGTATTGACTTATTTTTGATACAGATGCCTCTCACCAACCCATATCCTGGCCCCTGCAGTGTAATCGTCATGGACAACTGTCGTATCCACAAAAGTGAGGAGGTTCGTGTGCTTGTTGAAGACATGCATCATACATCACCAGTGCATCATTCTTCGTGTACTAACTATTACCAGTTTGCAAGCTTATTTTCCTCCCTCCCTACTCCCCCGATTACAATCCAATTGAACAGGCTTTCTCAGCGATCAAATCATACTTTTGGCACCACCCTGATGATTTCTTGATGACTATCATTGCTCGTGCTTGTCAGGACATTACGCCTGACAAGGCTGAAGGATATTTTCGGTCATTGGGTTATATTGTGTAGTCACAGTAGCAAACGCGAATGGACTATCTTGTTGTAGAGTATTATCAATTTCAAGTTTTTGGCAATTGTAGAACAAAGTGATGATGGTGTATTACAACGAAGTAAATGACAGGCTTGAAGATTTACTGATCACTGGAAGAAGCTATCCTTGTCACTACCATCCTTGCAGACAATGAATCCTTTCGGAACTGGAAGCCAGGTACCATGATCTACTGACTGATACCAAATATCATAGTCTTTTCCTGCACCATCATCATCACCAGCGATCATTGGAGGTCTGGTGAAGTGGCAA
>JBBPUH010000042.1:0-42710 GCA_038094555.1 Boletus aff. phaeocephalus
CTATACATTTTTGAGGAGGGAATACAGGAGAATATAGTAGATCATAAAGGTTTGGCAATATGTACCACGCTGTGACAGAAGTACAATATTTGTAAGGGACTATCGGGAAACGGAGAAAGTCCCGATGCACCATGCAGCGGTGAGGCCCGCACCCCAACAAAATAGTTCCCACGCTGGCGCTCGATACCGTCATCGGGGTATGTAATTCATCAACAGCCTTGTTCATCATGCACAGCTCGGCGGTGCGTTTGGTATATACTAGATTCAATCGAAGTGTTAGGTCGGGTCCCATAACCCTCCAAGAGGAAGCAAAGGTGAGAGGATCGACTAGTGAATCAAATAGAATCCTTTCCATGGTCTTGTCTTAGGAGAAGATTTAAGCTCCGCCAAAATCAAAGGCACGATCGCTTGTAGGGTCGTACAACGAGCCGTGCAATGTACGGCTTTGGTGTTCGTCGTTGTGCACTTGTGCTGTGTGCATTTGGATGTCTGATGTGGGATGGAATGAGAGGTATCTCGTTTGATGAGTCTATTGGCAGGAAGGAATCATGGTATGGGTTGCATCACTGGCCGAGTTGATCGCATCACAGCAGCATCATGGCAGTGCCTTGACGGAGGCGAGACACAGGCACTGTTCAGCATCTCTGTTATTAGCAACATTAATGGGGCATACCGCAACGCCCTCTCCCTTGCTCCGCCACTCTCGCTACCGTCACCGACAATGTCCGGTTCGTAGTGTCAAGATGGAATTGCATTGAAACTGACCGTCGACAAGATCAACCCTCGGTGACACTTGCTGTGGCTGGCGAGTACTTTGCAAGCACTGGCAATGACGGGGTCCGGGTATGGCGAGTGGAGGACGGCAAACTCATGGCCACGATGGAGGCAGAGCAAGTCAAGTGCGTCGCGTTCTCAAAGAACGGCAAATGGATCGCGGCGGGGACATACTGGGGTGATGTGGTCGTATGGGATGCAAAGGTGTACAAACAACCGTTTACCACCTGGGCCACCGTTGGTGTCGTTAGAGGTGTCGACTTTTCTTCCGACTCGACACGTCTCCTGGTCTTGGGCGACCGCTCGGTGACCGTATGGAACATCGCAACCCGTGAACGAGTCGTCGGCCCGCTCAATCATGACGCTCGGGTGTGGGCAGCCAAGTATTCCCCTCAGGGCGACCGAATCGCGACAGCAACTCAGAAATCTGTCCAAGTGTACGACAGCAGCGATGGTCACTTGCTAGCGAACATACAAATTCAGGTCACCACATGCCGGTGCAATACGAGTCTTACCTGGTCGAACGGTCATGTGTTTGTCATCTCCGACAATACGATCAAGCAAATAGATGCATCCACAGGATCGCAAGTCTCTGAATGGCCAGTCCCCAATATCAGCTCGCTCCCTTGCATCACTGTGCCACAGGATGGGGGATTTATCGCATGTACTACCGACCAGGCAATCACATTTTGGGACACGTCGACGCGCACCCAAATCGGTCTCTACCATCATCAGTATCACCCTCAGGACGTGCATTCAATCGCACTCTCACCTGACGGCCGTTTTATTACGGTTGGAATTGGGGGAGAGAACGAGAAAATCACTTCAAAACGCTTATCTCGGATCGCTGTAAGTACTATCGTCTCCTGTTAGGTTATGCGTCTGAACAACCTTTTCTCCAATTCATCTGCCTGCTTTATTGCGCCGTTGTTCTTACATTCCGTACCAGGAACCTGACATACAGATCGACGATGTTGTGTTCGACACGTGGAAGGACGGTCAACTCGAGCAGGCCGAAATGCTGTTGACTGAAGCGACCCTCGGGTCTCAGAATCCTCACTATCATGTACTCGCCAGTCGAGCTGTCGTCCGTGCACGCTTGCGGCAGTGGGATGCTGCCATTGAGGATGCCGAAAAGGTTCTTCTTCTGTACTTGCATGCACCGTGACGTCGACGTTGACTTACATTTAAGTCTATTGAAATCCAGCCATCCATCGCTGGCTACATTGCAAAGTCTGTAGCATTTGTCGGCAGGGGTGAAAAGGAAAGGGCGTATCGGGCGTGCGACATTGCATTCGAACATTGTCATCCCACTCGTGTTAGTTATCTCCTCCTCATTAAAGTGTGTATTCCGTGTTTTTGTGCCTTAGCCGCCGCTTCTCTGCTCATTTCGCAGGCTGTCATCGTGTCAATGGCCGGAGAGCATCGCGACGCCATATCGCGTGTGGATGACCTCATCGATACGCTACACTTGAATTCTGTATGCTATGTGGTTCAGGTATGTGCATAATGGGCGACTATATGACGAAAACTGGTATTGACATTGCCAGGCATATATGCACCTTCTACATGGAAAATCACTAATGCGGAATGGCAACCACCGAGATGCGATACAGTCGTTCAGAGATGCAAGGAACAAACTACGGCACCACACAAGTCGAACGCTTTTCGTGGTCTCACTGGTAAGCATCCCAACGGTTATCTTGTAATGTATCGAATTGACGCTCAATCTTTGATAGCTATCCGGCTGGAAATTTGACGAACTTGACGTCACGATACAACAGTGTCTCTGCAAAGCCCTCTATGCGGCGGGTCGCACGAAAGAGGCAGGCGAAGCTCTGCTGATGATGATAAATACCATTGATGGAAAGACCCATATGCGCACGTCGTCATGGATTTCTGGTAAGTTGTGTTCTGCCTTCTCATCATCCATACACTCAATATTTCATGGCAGATTTTTTGCAGCGATATCTATCCACCCGCGACAGGACGGGTAGTAAGACCCCCAGTGTAGCCCAAGACGAGGATATGTCGAGGCTCTATGCCCCCACTCTACTGTTGAAAGAATGGGCCAAATTGAAACTAACAAGTGGCTCGTGGCAAGACGCCTTGGCTAGCACTGATGATGTGAGTGTTCCCTGGTTGAGGCAACCTTCACGAAGTTGATGCTCTCCCACATGGAGTTCGTGGCCTCAAGATTCACAATTTATCGAATCATCTGTGAACAACTCGACACGCTCAACAAGATAACGGATGCGACTGTCTGTTTTCACGAGATGATGGAATTAAAAGGTCGGGCAAACAGACACACCGAACATGCGGATTGGATCCTCGGTAAGCATTCTGCCTAGGTACTGGCACTTATTTGACAATTCTCTATCAGGATTCAAACAGCATTTGTCCCGGAAACAAGAGTATCTAGGAGATTCCGCACGGCATGCAGGTCGACATGACGAAGCTATCTCCGCGTATTCTGCGGCGCTTTCTCTTGATCCGTCCCAGCAGGGCCTTTTCATCAAGCGAAGCAAGGCATATGTAGCTGGAGGTTTGTGGGAGAATGGTTTGAAGGATGCAAATGAGGTTCGTCACTTTGTCTCGCGCACACTAGTTCTTGTTAATACTTTTACATCCAGGTGATAAAACTCGATTCTTTGTCTCCGTGGGGCTACGAGAGAAAACATGCGGCTTTACATGAGGCAAGACATTATGATGAGGCCATAGCTGTGTTCGAGACGATGCTCTCGAAGATATCACATTCGCCTGATCAGAAGATTCGGGGCGAGTGCTTCATCATCGTGCCAACGTGTTTTCACTGATTTTGCCTTGCAGAGCGTCGTAGGGAATACGTAAGCCCAGCACAGTCGAAGGCGGCGATCCGTAGGGCTGTTCAGAATGTCATTCGCGACTCCCCGCGTATCCTCATTCACACCACTTCTGGTCGTCTTCTCGACAAGTCAAAGCAAGCATCGTGGTTTGAATCACTTCCAGTTTTCAAGGAACTGATTTCTTCCACTACGAAGGACATCGATATTGCCCATATCCACCGAGAGGTCTCCAAGTACTACCGCTACGCCACGTTTTCGCACACTTGGGAAGATAATGAACCCCTCTTCGATGATACCGTGCATAAGGTCGTGTACGAGCTTGACAAGTCGTTCACTCACAACAAGCTGCAAATGTTCTGCAAGATTGCGCGGGATGCCGGGCTCTGTTGGGCGTGGAGCGATACATGTTGCATCAATAAAGCAGACCACTTTGTTCTCCAAGAAGCATTGGTTGCGATGTTCAAGTGGTACGAAGGTTCTGCTGTGACAATCGTTCATCTCCGTGGGGTCCAGTCCCCATCACGACGTGGTGATCTCATGAAGAGCCTTTGGAACACCCGAGCCTGGACATTTCAGGAATACCATGCTTCCCAAGTCGTCCGATTCTACACTGAAGACTGGCAACTATATCTGAACCTTGATGCTACCAATCACAAGGAGTCTCCCGAAATCATCTCGGAGATGGAGGAGGCTACTGGTATTCAAGCACAATCCCTGATGGCCCTTCGACCAGGATTACAAGAAATTCGGGAGAAGTTGTGTTTAGCTTCGGGACGAGAGACGACCTTTGTCGAGGATGCAGCCTATTCGTTACTTGGAATTTTCTCCGTTTCCTTACCAATCGTGTACGGTGAAGGGGACCAGGCACTTGGACGGCTCTTGGCACAGCTACTCACTAACTCAGGGGACACAAGTATCCTCGCATGGACCGGAAAATCCGGTAGCTTCAATAGTTGCCTCCCGGGCAGTGTCGTCGTTTTCAGCGAGTTGCCAAACTCGCACATTCCACCTACTATCACAGATACTGAAGCAGAAGCATTCTCATCAAAACTGCGTCCTTCCTCGCCTACTTTCGCCTTAGTGATAAGACTCTATGACCGACTCCATGAGCTCCTCGTTCCATCGTTTGCGAACCAGCGGATGAAACTCCCTTGCCTTACTTTCAAGTTGGGGCCAGCCTCGGGAATGAGGAGCACGTTGGGATATGTGTTTCGTGCAAGGACCGCGGCCCTTGGAGTCGTAGAGATTATGACCAGTGAAGATCTCTCTCAGTTGGATTCTCTGACTCTGGTCCACCCTTGGATTGACTACCTGCTCGACAGACAGCCTGTCGGGAAGATTCCAGAGGCTTGTCCTGAAAACGCAAACCACCAGTCATCTTCGACAAGTAGTTTGCCGTCCAGTTCTGGTCGTCCCAACACTTCACAAGCAACCAGACCAAGGCGACCATCGCGTATTATGTCCGCTATCTCGCGGCAGTTCAATGGAAGCGATATACATTCGCTCCAGTCTCCTACTCCTACATCACTGATAGAAAAACGCATGGAAGTTCTCCGGTTTGTCGCTCGACTGAGGAAACCGTTTGGTGCCCTGTTATTCGCGCGGAACCGTCAACACGTGGAAGAATACAAAAGGGTTGCTGTGCAGAGTATGATCACTGTTCAGGTGGAGGAGCTTACGACGACGGTCTTGAACAAGGTGATAGAGGGCGCGGGCGTGCTAGACGTGCTTTGATACGTTGTTGATCTGCGATACGGTTTGCGGTCGATTGCTTTTCCAATGTTTGCTTTGCTCCCTCATTGACTTTCTCGTCGTGTTTGCGGCAGTCCCCGGTGTGCTGCACTCTGTTTACTTTCTTCGTGTCCACTTTTCGAATATGGACTGGTTTTCGTTTACATGTTGGTACAATAAGTTATCGTCCCCTTTGCATCTCTTATCACAACTTATCTATGCAGCCGCGTGCTACGACATCCCATGAGCATTCGCAACTGAGCCTGATGCAGCAATAAGACGCTGGGCCAGATTATAGGGAGGTGATATGAGTGTGCATAGTGACACGTCCTTCGACGGGTTGGTTCTAGGTCTCTGGCTTGGAGCCACACCCAGCCTTCCATGTTTCGTACTACCCTCACGATATCGTACAGGATGGTTTCGGATGGGAGTTTCACGACCGGTGTTGAGCGATCCGAGTGCACGTTAGATAATCCACTACGCTCGCCTCCCCACGTTCTTTCTTGAACATTCGAGGCCCCTCCTTTGGAAACACATTCGAAGGGTGCTACGTAATCCCGGCCTTGGACTATATGGTCGCAGGTATTTTTCCCGCTTTAGGGAGGTGTTCATACGAGCGCGCTATGATGGGCCTCGCGGGTGGACACGACTATACCTTTCTAGTCAAGGTCATTGTTGACGCAGCGCAGTCGTGCCCGGTGGTTCATTTGGTCTGAAACAAACACGGTCGATCACCGATGACGGTAATCTGGCGTCCCTCTAGAAAAAAACGTCATCAAGCAAGTACAAGGTCAAGCGGTGTGTGGGTGTGAAGCATCAAGGAAAGGGACTCATGATTCAGGATTCGACCGGGAGTCAGCGTTCATCTCATTATTCGTGCGCACGTCTTGTCACGCCGCCGTGGCTCCAGCCTGAGAGTAAGCGGGTTGACAGATTCGTGAATCTTCTTGTCAGGGAACCTGTGCCACGCTGGTAGAGGACGGCATAAATGAACCAAGCAAGATGAAGAAGGAATAACGTCCTCGACGAGCCGAGAATCATTATCTCGCGAGCGGCTGCTAGCCTGAGGGGGCTGTAACTGAGCAAGCGCCAAAAGTATTTAAAAGGCAGCACTGGTCCAAATCTGTGTCAAGACAACGCATACGCTGTAAAAGCGGCCATACCACAGCAGGTTTGTTCACGATCCTCGAGTGCCCTACTGCATCGCGCCAATGATGTCCACGTCGATGACGATGACGATGATTGGTGGGTCGCGCCGAGGAGGTGGTTCCAATACTAATCTTTGAAAAAGAGCATCGTGACCTACCGATTGAAATAAACACTGGCAACAATTCTGTTTGGGCGGTGACATACACAACGGGTGGCAGGCACCTCCTGAGCGGTGGATCTCGAGGCGTCCAAGTGTGGCGGGTGCAGGACCACAAACAAGTGACAACATTCACAATAGCAGACGTCCGTTGTCTCGCTGTGTCAAAACGAACCGAATGGATTGCAGCGGGGACGCTCTGGGGCGACATCGTCGTGTGGAACGCAAGGACACAAGAAAAGGTAGTCTCATTCAGAGACGATAACTGCGCCATTCATGGTGTCGATTTCTCGCCCAACTCGACTCGACTTGTCGTAGCTTCGCAGAACCACACGGCGTCCATCTGGGACGTTGCTACTCGCAAACGTGTCGTCGGTCCACTCAATCACGAAGGTAGCGTGATAGCGGCAAAATACTCACCACAGGGCGACCGGATTGCAACAGCCACAGAAAAGTCTGTTCGACTCTACAACAACGACGAAGGACTTTCGAAGTTTGAGTTGCTCATAAACATTCCGGTGAAAGTAACCTCATATTACAACACTGGACTCTTGTGGTCAACCGAACAGCTCATCTTGGTATCCGATGGTACAATCAAGTCTGTCGGTCCTCCGCACACCGGGGATCCCTCGGAGTGGTTAGTTCCGGATAGCAAACACTTGACACGCGGTATTGCCCTATCGCAACATGGCAAACTGGTCGCATGTTCCACACGCCATGTCGTTACAGTTTGGGACGTGTGCGGGTCAAGTCGGTCATCAGAGTCAACATATACCCAGCTCGGCGTCAGCAAGCACTCTCAGGAGATCCGTTCCATTACGCTCTCTCCAGATGGTCAATTTCTCGTAATTGGCGAAAGCGGGAAGATCACTATTAAACGTATCTCCCACATCTCCAAGGCATGCATCGTATACCGCAAAATTTTAGTGGCATTGATGTGCCTTTACAGGCACATTCATCATCAACCGGCCATCAAGGACAACATGAGCAGCCCTGGTCTTTGAGTGATAAACTGTCACATCACCACAGCCAGGTCGATGTTCAATCTCAACCCCGGTTGCCACAAAGAGTGGGTACTGCGGCCCAGGACTCGCGGGTATTCATCTCCGAGCATGAACGGGTAAGTGGTCGCGCGGAACAGCAAGGTGCGGTTGTACTGATATGGTACCTCAGCGACCTGCAGTCGGATCATCATCATCCACCGAACAACCACAGGTTTGTTATTCCTGGAAATTGTTTGCAGTCATTCACCATGGGGTCGTTTATGAAGCACAGGAATCCGATCAACAGTGTTTCATATGGTAGACAAGGTGCTGTACCTCGATCAGAGGTCGGCCCTGTTCGTTTTTTTCTGGTGATGAATGAATTTTGTCATTAACTCAGTCCCTATAAGTCAACGCAATCGGTGTTCACATCAAGGAATGTTGATGCACGGGTGCGTATATATCTTGGCAAGCGCTGTTAAACTCATGGTGTGTTAGCCTCGGCCAGGATCGGGACAAGCCAATGCCAATGTTACTATTACGCTCACGTTACCCGCGTGGATGCTGTGTTGTAGATCAAGGATTGGGGATGGGACACATTGATTCTATGATGTATACAGATGATCTGTACCGGAGCGTGGATTACAGCTCGGCGTAGTTCAGTTCTTTTTACCTCATTTCATGTTGAAACGTTTCAGTTCCACTTCAGTTTTTGTTTTAACGGCCTGGCCAGATTGTTCCTGGCGTGCCAATTCATTTCTGATGCGATAACGATCAAGATACCGCCTTTAGTACCTAGACTAAGTATATTCTCCGGCCACTGCTACTAATGATACCCTTCCTCGTGGTGTCTCGATAACCATCTGAAGTTCCTTCTCGGCTCCACACCATACAAGCTCTCCAGTCCAAAGTACCAACGTAGTGTTCGTCAGGTATTGGGACTTGACTGATGGATTAAGAAAAGCGATAGATAGTACATAATACATCCACGAAGAAACACCCACAGGGATAGATGCCCAAACAAACCGAGGTAATGCTCAAGCCCTCACCACCCTACGGAATAATATGGCCTCTCTGCTCGCGGCAAGGCAAGATGCGCGTTAGCATGCGTCGGTAGACGAATGGGATAGGATGATCTCCCCGTCAAGTCGTTGGACCTTGGTGTCGTCTGTTGTTGCAATAGGTCGACACGAGGTGAATACGCTGTGGGTGATTCACGAACCTCGCCGTCCCGGCCTGAACCTACTTTCGTCGAGTCTCTTTCGACCATATCAGTTTGCAATGGGACGCTGGTCGGAGGACTTGGTCGATCCGTGGCTCTCTCTAATGCTGTGAACTTGATCGGCTCTATATCGCTACAGCGACCTCGTATAATCTGGCGTGTGTTGAGTCTACACGCATATCAGGTATTCATGTCATACCAGCTGGTGTGAAACGTACGCCGCAATGAATGATACTCCGTACACTAGATCGACGGTCAATTCAGTACCCTACACCGAGTTGGAGTTACATTACGTTTGCTCAGAACGAAATAGCAACCCGCAAAAATGAAATTCTCTGGCATAAAGTTGTACTGCGCGATGGTGTTCAGATGTAAGCGGTGCTGGCAAAGTCACAGACGATACTTACAATGAGTAGAGTGGCGAAGCTCATTGCACTATATGACCGTCAGTCGTTCTGAGATCCATCTTGTTTAGGAAAAAAATGCCTTGTGAGTACGCCAGTGTTAACTGCGTAAAGTGTGAGATTTCGAATGAGGTGATTGGTTCTTTAGCCACGCCATCAGAAACCACTGAAGAGACGCTAATCATGCAGAAACGTACTGTGTATGACTTGACCGCATCTTTTGCAAATAATAGTAAAGGGCGACGGCTATTCCTGCGTCGTTCAGAACGCCGATACCAAGAGCGATAATTCCTACGACCTAAATCAGTGATATTAAGTCAGGGATGAGGAATCCTCGCATGATGCAGGACGCTGTAACTGACTCGCAAAGTTGCAAGGTCAAGCAGTGTAGGAAGCTGTTGACTGGGAAAAGTTGCGCGTGCTCAGTTTGAATGCTACACTAGAAAAGACGAGAGACCTAACACCTTTTTACTGTGTAATCTATGGATGTATTAGTATCTGGAAACAGTCATGCAAGGATTCGAGGACACACAAATAGCGACGCCTGGAATGCAGGACAAGAACGAGGGAAAATTTTATCCCGATCAGTTCGGAGGTCAGCGATCATGGGCGACGGTTACTTACCCAGTTGCCCAAAGTCCAGAAGCAACTTGTGAAGACGATCAGGCACATATATACTGTGATATACGTAGAACCGGCTTACCAAAATCGCTGTCAGCCACGTATTCCCATAACTAACTGAAACAGAAGTTATTGATGATATCATTACGTGGAAGAGAATTCATACACCGCCACACTCGTAGTGTGAAGAAACTACCCAATGATAGGGGGTAAACATAGAGGATGCATAGTATTGAAAAATATACGCACAACTTCACAACGGCTGCAACTACCGCCTAGATGGTGGTATGCGTTATCATACGCAGAAACAACAAAGGTGGTAAACTCGCCTCTACGAGTACCTGGAACTGCAAGGTGACGCCACATAAGTTAAAAACCACAGGCGATCCAGAAAAGTACACACGACGAGAGACCTATATTCTTGTCAATCAACATAGGGCAGGGGAGGAACAGACAGACCAGATTGGTTTCCCAAATAGTGCAACGATATTCAGAAAGTTTCTGCATTAGAGTTAAATGACGAATGGCCATCAACCACGGGAACTCGCGTTATCGAATACCAGTAGACGGTATGGCCAATAAAGGCTTGATGTACTGTCTCCAACAATCTGTGGGGAAATTACATGACAGACTCAACTGGCACTGATGGAGTACGAACAATAGCAACGCGACCTAGCAGCCCGCCCCATGAAAACTGTCCGAGGATACATGGAAAAGAACACACGATTGCTTTATACCCAGCTTTGTCCGAAGGATATCGATGATAATAGTTGTAAACCTGGACAAGGAACAGGCCATATAACCTGTTGAAGGATTAGCATGCCCATCTTATAGATACGAAAAGTACTCACACTGTAGACACGCTGAAGCCGATGAACAATGCACCCAGCGTGTTGTCGAACTTGGGAAGGGAAGCCATTACAAGTCTAGAAGACTGAGAAGCGTACCGACAAGAGGTGTAAGATGGCAAGGCACGCGGCTATTTAATGGTCGGTTGAAACAGCTATCGCTGCCCTTAGGGCGCTGACCGAGAATGCTGAATAACTGCGTCGGGTGGTGCCGATATTGATCCCAAGAATACTGTGCTGCAGTGCAACTGACTCGACACCGGACATCACATTTGACGGGTAAAGATGATAGGAACGTACGAAGAACGTGTTCAAGAGAAGCCTGTCCCACGGGGATCATAACTATTGATTGCGAGGCGCGAGCGGCGAAGCCTTTTTAGATTACTTATGGAGTGTCTGCTGACTTGGGCAGGCGCGGCCATCCTGGTTTATCCATGCGTATGTAATGCGCCGGAACAATCGCCACGGTTATTTTGATTATGCCGACTCAACGTACAACGCCGTGGCTTCTCCGAGCAGCCGCCCGACCGCGATGCCGAGGAATGTAATGATTGAAGCGACTCTGAAAGAAAATCCAGCAGCTCTATGTCGAAGGCTCGAATGTGAGCCATACGAATCTGGATCTGTGTCGAGGTTAGGTAGGGAATTCCGTCTTTGTCCGTGGAGATTATCCGCACAGAATTGTACCCGATTGATCGAGAGTCGGCACTTCCGATTGAAGTTGTGGACATCTGGTCGGGGAAAGTTGCATAAAGAAAGGGACGGATAGCGGGGCTGAGCAGAGATGTACAGCTGGCGGCAAAACCTTAGTCCTTGGAAATGCTCTATGGGCGGAGAAACGGGGACGGAATGATATACATGATCAGCGAGAAGTCTGGCGGCCATCATCCGCACAGTGGAGCGACACCTGGTCCTGGCACCCCGAACATGCCCAGAGTAAGCTGCAATGGCAAGTCGAACCGCCTCGCGGTCGACCCCCTGAAAAGGGTCATGCTTGCGTACTCGGGGACCAATTGGATGAGTGACGAGGCACCGATATTTCAACATAGTGCTGCGGTCAGGCGGCGGCTGTGGTGTCGGATGAGCGCGCAGAAGACAGGAACATTGTGGCACGGAAGGAGGCTTATGAAAGCGCCGCCCATATCGCTCGTCCAATCCGGAAGTGACTCGGCGCCAGCATGAACAAGCTCAGATTTCTTATTCCTTGGGATCAGGGGTTCTGAGAAGGACAGCTATATACGGCTGACGCATGCACAGAACACTAAACAACTGCTGGAAACCATCTTCGGTAAGTACTAGTTGAAACTTTACACGAGAGATGACACGCACAGAATTGGAACACCTGCAATTAGAGCGACGATAAGCGCATTCTGATAGCGTAACAATGAGAACAGTGGTCGCACACAATCACTTCGAAAGGCACCAACTCGGGTTGCCCTTGCTACTTAGACGTAGCACGACGACGTAAGACTAAAGGTTAAAACATAAACTCAAGTGATGGAATCGGTGTCAAGCCTTGAACTTCGAACTGACATCGACTCAGTATGTGGCTGATCATGTCTGAGTCCTACAAAACAAGGATACCGAGGCTAGTAGACCAACCACTCACAAATCTTGAATAGAGAATCTTGAGGACCGCCGGTATTCCTGGGCCGCATGGTAGAGTTTAAGCATCATGATGCACGAAGCTTCTGTGGAGATTGTCCGGAGCAAGGCGTCTTGAGCGACTTGGTGCTTGTTGTTTGAAGAAAGTTTGAGGGCGCGGATTCGAAGCAGGTGTCGGATGTTTATTTGGATACCGTGATTGGTTCGAGGCACGTGCTACTAAACCATCACTCCACTTGTGCTAACCAATTATCGAGTCTCCTTTGTCATCTGCCTGATGTTTACGACAGGCTTATCCAAACCACAAGGCAGAGGCGTACGTATCCCTGAGTCAGGCAAGATGAAAAAAGGCCATATAGAAAGGCTTGCCGTGCAGCTAATGTCGAAGGCAGGGTCTGAAATACAAGCAGTTTTCCGGAATAAGTCCCTGTACACTTTCTCCGCCAGGATGTAGAGCAGCCTTACAAGGTGGAAGCATGCGTAAGGACCATGTCCATCTTCTATTCAAAAATATTAATTTTTCATGCAACCTCACCCATCTTTTACCAACTTGACCTCTCTGTTCTTGTCCCTTACACATAGTTCGCTAGGGCTACCCACTGTGATCCTTTGGGCCCTTATGATCCTTGCACAGATTATATTGGATATTGGCCCTCTCGAACTCCGTCGTAGTGGAACGCCGAGGCACTGACCCCACCAATATTGTGACCCTGCCTTCCCCTGAATCTCTCTCATTGTCAATCTTCCCATAGCCTCTCCAATCTCACCAATGTTGACATCTTCATGGAAGCTCTCGATCCTACCCTCTTTCCCGGAGTAAACAAAAACATACAAATCCGTAGTGGCTTCGCCAGTGAACGCCTTAAAACTACCCAAATCATTTCCCTCATTCACAGCATAACGCAACGTCCATTATTCTGGTAGATGTATCTTTTCCTGACAGATTTTGTGTTCGTTTTAGATAGATCGGCCACTAACTCGGAGGAGCTCTTGCCGAACTCGACTGCGCGTTCATGGCCTTCAACCTACCACCGGATCGCCATCAATGGTGTCACATATGGTACACCCCGCGTTGGCAACTCTGCATGGGCCACTTTCTTCGATGGCACTGGTATTTCATCGTTCCTGCTTCAATGCAATTCAAAATATGACACTTTGGCAGATTTTGGATGTTCACCGAATGAATAATGAAAAGGATATCGTCCCAGTCTACCCTGACCGCTTCTTTGGATTCTCACATGTTACGGGTGAGATTCATACCATTCAACCTGACTGTGCAGTCGAATGTTCAGGTAGGCGCAGCATTTTACTGATTTACCTCTGCCTATCCCCTGACATTTCATGTGGTCCTAGGCAATGACAATGTGACGGATGCAGATGTTCGTTGCACCATAAAGATGGCACCCAACGTCTTCATAGATGATATCAAGAACCGCGTAGGTCCCTACCAGGGAATTTACATACGTACATCTTGCTGCACATAATCAGTGATGCACAAGAACCTGCGTTCCAAGTTATTAAATTGGGCTGCGTTTTAACCCTTCGATTTAGTGTCCGTCTTTGTCTACGTACTCGAACTGCGCATGAGCTTAGGCGCTCAGGAGTGCACAGCACAACCACCCCAACGTTGCCATGTCGAGACTCAGAACGTTGAAATGGAAATTTGGTGTCCGAGATTAAGTATACGGCCGCCCAATCGACGAGTTCCCTACACTATGATTCAAATTGATCTGGGGGCCACAGCAACGGGGATGGTCCTTGGCAGGAACGTAGCACGCGGTCACGCAAGGAGTTGAGTACTGAGTACTGAGCAGTCAATGTCCGTACCGAATGTACAATATAGTAGAAGAGCGCGATATGAAAGAGACGATCCCAGACGAGATAGAATTGGTTTCTCCCAACGCACACAATATCTGTAATATTCCAACTTCGAGGTGCGGCTGCCATGCGGAATTACTCAAGTACATACTTGCTTGCTGCTGTTTTCACACGAGTAATAATCAGAAGTTCGACTACCTAGCTCCACCGGATAAGATATGCTGTGAGCTTCGTTTTGATCATGCAATCCAGTAAGTAGTCAACGCGGGAATGGAGTTGCGGCTCCAGTCGGATCTGGTTGGAATCACCGCCTTGGTCACTGGCCCGGGCCCCGATGATATCAACGTTCAAGCTCAGCTTTGATCTCCAACCGCGAAGCATTGCCTGAATTTATCTCGGGGATGGGGTGACTCACTGATGTACTTTTCCAACAATCGATGGCAATGTATTCGTGAGAAGCTATGTAGAAGACGTATGTGCCAGTGGTTTACTAGGTATCCCTTCAGTTGGCGGTTTTCCAGTAATCAGCCTGGCTATGGTGAAGGAAAGGATGCACTTGATCATTGCAGGTTTGAGGGAACCTACTCACGCTGGGGTCCATATGCTGGACGATTTATAGTTGACAGGGGGGTTGAATTCAGCGTGTGGTTTAGTTAGTACATATACTGCTTTCGGATTACCTGCTGTGTGTGGAGTCCTCGCGTGGGTCGCTCGTCCACACTTATTCTCACCTGTATTTCGTCTCTCTTATGAATTTGACTTGTACTTGCACCTAGTGTGTGTTATCTAGACCAAAGCCTCCGTTCAACCCATCCTCCCTCTAGACTGGAAAGAAGCACCCTAACCCGCCGATCGCTCGTTGCCGTTATTGTTGAAGTCATCATTAACGTGAGATATACATGTGCACTATTCCCTGGCTCCAAGAAATGACCAAGACGACATAAATAACTATATATATATACAGTGTCTGAATCTATCTGCGGAACGGAATCACCCACTTACCTAGGAACACGGTGACAACACAATAATAATGGACGTTGTCAGACTGCTGGTGGACGCCGGTCAGGTACACCTGCCCACATGCCCCGCGTGACCTTCACATGGCTACCGTGCTCATTGCTCAGGCTACGGGTGCCACTCGCTGCGCTCTCTGTGCTTCCCACTATTCCCCTGCTCGGCAGTGCGGTATGTCGCGAACTCTGCTCGGTCCGCGAATCGGTATAGGTGCTGGTTGCACTCTCCGTTGTCAACGTCCGCGAATGCCCTGAGCACGCCGTGGACCCAGAATCACTACCCTTCCGTCTCCCGTGTTTCTTTGTCGACACATTCACATTCTGGACGCCGGGGAGCGTTGTCCCAAACGAGTCGGAGGCCACAAACGCCGAGTACGCTGGTGGATTCAGTCGTGAGCGTCGTCCGGAGGGAGACATCGCACGCTCAGAACGGGCTTCAGCGGTTTTTCCTGTCAGCGGAGGCGTGTTGGGTCGGTTCTTGTGACGCGTGGGAGACATGGCGAGGAAGGGTGTGATGATGTCGGCGGCATCCGTGACGGGTAAAGACGCGCCGTTCCCCTTTGAAGAAAAGCCCGATGATACAGGGGAGGCGAGCGGTGACGTCGCCATCAGGTTTGTTGTAGAATGTGCGGGTGATGTGAGGGGAGCGACGGCTCTGTATGTGTGGCCATACGGAAAAGGTTGTATTTGTGCCTGACGACGAACTGGCGGCGGCTGGGTGGCGCCAGAAGATGGAACACCTATGAATGTTGCGTGCATTCTTAGGCGGCGGCGGCGACGCACAGCCCAACAGGTGGTCAGTGTTCCAATAACAAGGAGTGCGGTTGCCCCTATCACGCCACCAACTATCGGCGCAACGGGCACACCAGGTGCAGGGGAAGGTGTTGTAGTGGGTGTGGATGCGGATGTTTGGAGAGGTTCACCAGTTACATCTGAATGAGCTGGATGAAGAATGTAAACACATGAGTCAGGCGACTCTTCGCTAAATCAGAGACAAGTACCTGCTGCTGCTATATCTGCGGCCTTTGTGATGCTAAATATTTCATTATCCCACGTGGAAGCTAAGAAAGAGACGCGTGAGTTAGACATGATTGGTGCCTGATGAATACCCCACGATTTGTAGCGGCCCAGTATGGGATCCCTTGCGAGGCACGAAGCCCAGATGGGAGATACCTGAAAGTAACCACTCGTTATTAGACTTTGAGTGACACCCGCACAACACCACCTCACGAAGTATTCGACGCGTTACTTCCACAGCCAGCGACCCACGTATTCCAGCTATCGTTAACACGTTGTGAAATGAAAATCTGTACATAGCGGAATGACAGACCTTGGGTACTGGGATTGTCCAACACAGTAAGAACAGGCACTCAACAAGTTATAGTTCGACCAAGAACTATCGAGTGTGATTACTCCTGCAGTGGAACCAAGTCGTGGACCCTTACCAAGTGCAACCGTTGGCCGTCGTAGCGTTCGGTACATAGTTGCGCTCTCGGAAGCTGGTGAGAGATACGGTGTCTAGTATAACGAATCAGCGTGGACAATAAGAAGCGCAGTGTCGAGCAACTAAAATTTTACTCACACTTCGCGTTGCAAAGCTGTCCAACTCCCTGTGCAACTGCGCAAGGATTTTGGTCTTTTTGGTTCAGCATCCACCCCAAACAATTCAATGTCGTGGACATCGTAATCAATCTAACAGGTCGTCGAGACCGTGCAGAAAGTAGGGAACGATAAAACTAGGATCTCGTCCTAATGGTTTGAAGTCTTGCGAGAATGAGAAAACTAAGATGAGTGTTGTCCTGTTGCTGCGGAGGTATTCGGAGGAGCGTGATACACTTGATGGCGCCAACTAGACGGGCATCCATTTGGCCGCGTTCTCTAGAATTCGCCGTCCACCCGAAGCGCACCCTCGTGATCATAAACACGGCGGATATGGATTAATGGTTGTTTTTGGGAAGAATACCAAGCGCTGTGAATAGCTATATTAGATGTGATCCCCTCGCACACTTACGGTTAATGAACAGGGCCCACCAAGAAAAAAATTCTCACCATGTTATACACACTGAGGTTGCCGGTGAACCAAGATTTGTAACTTGGATCATTCGCAAAGACCATCTGAATTGGATCGGTCCAATCAAATAATAAGTGAGGCAACAACAACTTGTTGGTGTTCACTGGCAATAAAACTGCATTGGTGGCAGACACGACGCCTTTTGCAAGGATCGTTGAGACTCCAAAACTCCAAGATAGCGAAGTTTGGTTCAGGTTTGGGTCCATCTACATAAGACCGTGTTTTCACTTCACATAAATTCGGCAAAACGCGTCGTGAGAACGGTTTCAGCGCTCGTTCATTACCATGTTGAAATATCATCCCACAACAAGAACTTTAATAACCCACTGCCTCCCCCGAATCCGAAGCTTCCCATGTGTATCTGAAACTGCCCATAACCTCAATACTGCTAGTTGCGGCGATTTTAGTACACACCGATCCTTCACGAAGATTGGCTCGAGCTGCCAAGACACAAGGACCCCTGCTCCGGAGGTTCCCCAAGTCGGAAAGAAACCTTCAATAGCACCCTCTCCTTCACTTTTATATTCCTGAAGCAGTGTTATCTGGTGCATGTGACTGACGGCGTTTTTGATCTCGGCGATGGCGTCCCGTTCAACGCCGCCACTGACACCTGGCATGTCCGCTCAGTTGTTAAGCCTGCTCTCTCTGGCAGCCCTTCACACCCCCTTTACAACCACCCTTGGAAGGTCCCATATTCTTTGAACGACAGGCTAATTCGATCGTGCATTATCGAGCAACCATGACTTCTAGCCTCTTCAAGTTCTATTCCTTCGCAACTATTATCTGTTCGCTCCCTCGAGTGTGGAGTATTTCCACAAAACATTTTAACATCGTCTCGAATGCGACGTGCCAACCCCAGTATGCGTGGATGGATAACACAGAACATCAAGACCCCTGTGAGGCAGTTGCGTACGTGATCGCTGCATGCGCCGGGGATAGTAAGTCCCTCCATTTCAGGATTGTTACCAAGCGCTAAATTGCATGAAACCGGACAGGTTGGACACAGCCTGCTTTACCTGCTGGGTACAAGTATGATTCACCAAACGGCACGACGGCCACTCCTTGTTACTGGTATGACTCATTCGAGCTCGAGCGTCAATGCCTGTTCACGAGCTTGGTATCAACAGTTCCTGGTCTTGTTACAACCTCCTAATGGCTTGTACACTTTGCCAGAGCCCGGCAAACGCGGATGATCTCACCACGTGGGTACTCTCTATGCGACTTATGCTCATGTCGGGGTTTTGACAGTGATTTTCTAGATGGTCCTCGTTCTTTCAAAACTGCCAATCAGGTTATAACGTGTGAGCATCCGTCGTACTCTTCCGTGCCTGAATCGTTTGTTGACCCTTCCAACCAGATTTTTTCCACAAGGTTATGTCTTGGCGAATAATAGTTCTTCGATACCTTACTGGGCTACTACCAATCGTACGAAATACTACATTTTCATTTCTTCATGCTTAATATTGTACTTAGCGACCACTTGGCCATCCGAATTGTTTGACAGCAACCAAGCGGAGACCCTTGCCAACCTGAGCAAGTCTACACTTCCCTTGCCTCCTTCCGGGCCTCTCTCAACTGCCTACAGGTTATCCCGACTACTTTCCCTCCATATCGGGTCAAAATTCGACCTCGGCTTCAGATCGTGCAGGTAGTGCCCCGAACCTCGGTGCCATCGTCGGGGGCTCAGTTGGCGGGGCTGCCGGTCTCTTACTCGTCCTCACTGGAGGATATTTCCTTTACAAACGTAGGCAATATCGACGCCTACATAGTACAAGTGACGGAGCAGTGCCGATCCTTCAAACACCCGTGAGGAGCACACACACACGCTGGCCGTCGGATCCGTCCTCCGTCTTTCCATCCACGCTGATGAGCCCTGCCCCACAATCGTTGGGGATGGAATCGTTGGGGAGCAGGACAATATCGCCCAGTGCGTATTCATCCTTTGCAACCACTTCGCCGCCACTTCCTACAGAGACGGAGTCATACTTTACGACTGGGGGTGTGGCACATCGTACCCGTCCGATTCCGATGGTCTAACTTTATACATGTATATGCCGTGGAGCAACTTGCAAAGGTGCTTGGGAACGTGTATTTTTCGGGGCGGGGTTCCTGACTCTAACTCGCTACCGCTCTGTCAAAATATCATCCCCAGACCGCGATCAGATTGAACGTGTCCATGTATGCAAGCACCAGTATTTTGTTACTTTTCTGGGTAGTTGCGTCTTTGCTTTACTTTACCTTTACCTTTTCATAGGAATATCGCGCGCGAAATGCAAGCCTACTTGGGTGGAATCTCAAATATGGCTTTTAGCACGACGTTCCTCTTCACCTCCAATTCATGAGTGCACCTGGATAAGAACTGTGTGCCTACGACACGCGCATCCATGAATCCACCGCCGAATGGTATGTACGTATAAAAAAGCGACGGGGAGGATAAACAGATCTCGCGATGAATGGGACGTTAAAATATGGCCAAATAATCAAAGGCCCGTGTAGATAAAGGAATTCGTCGAACGGCTAAATTCAAAAAGAAACTGCAGAAGCGTCACGTGGTATATTCGTTTCCACTACTCTCCGTTACTCAGTTTTCCGTGCGTGTGGTGCAAGGACATCGGTTTGATGAGCCCAGGAAAACGGGACAGAATTCACAGTTCTTCCGAGCCAGTGACATTAGTCGCACGCACTCGCGCCCCACGGCCTGTCTTCAACGACCGGGCTTGTCAGGATGACCTTGAGTGGTGAGGTCAACTGCATCCTTCTGCATCGAAATTGCTCTCCAGATCGCTCAACTCCCCAAGGCGCACGAAACGAGCAAAGAAGGAGTTGCCAAGATCGTTGAGACGACTGGGCTTGTCAGGATGGCCATGAGGGGTGAGACCGACAGCGTCCCTCAAGGCCGAAGTAGCCTCCTCTAAATCACTCAGCTCCCCAAGATGCCCGAAACGGGCGAGGAAAGAGTTGGCAAGGTTGTTGAGACGACTGGGCTTGTCAGGATGACCTTGAGGGGTGAGGTTAACTGGATCCTTCCGTATCGAAGTTGCGCTCTCCAGATTGCTCAACTCTCTGGGAAAACGCTCGAAACGAGCTCTGAGGGAGTTGGCAAGGTTGTTGAGACGACTGAGCTTGTCAGGATGGCCATGGAGGGTGAGATCAACAGTGTTCCTCAAGGTAGGAATGACCTCTGAATTGTTCAGCTCCTCGAGATGCTTGAAACGAGTGACGAGGGAGGTGGCAAGGTCGCTGAGACGGCTGGGTTTATCAAATCGGCCACGAGGGGTGAACTCAACAACTTCTCTCTTCCTCGAGATTCCATTCTCCAGGTCATCAAGCTCCCCAAGGTGATTGAACCAGTACGGCAATGCCACTCCAAGGTTTCCTGGTCCAGAATTTGGGCTAGAGATGCTGAGTGCTTGCATGTCTTCCTTTGGATTGGGTCAGACGGCGGACAAGCAAGTATAATCCAACGCCCACAGCCTGACTAATATACAACAATGTTCGTCTTGTGGTCTGCCTAGCTTGTTGGTCGTTGCTGATTAGACGAAGAGGTATGCCGCAAAGTATGCAACAAGAGACATGCCTGGAGCGCAATGAAGTCTGGCGCGTTTCCATAGTAGACTGAGTCTCATCCAGATCAACGCGCTTAATGGACGATCCTCCCTGGTACTTGATCTGAAAACGTGGTTCCTCAAACGGCATTAAAATGAGGGTGGGCCAAACCTGTAGTGCAAAATTGTAGTCTACACCCACTTGCAGACTGAAGTAAATATTGTCCACGTCGACGGCCAAGATGGATGTTATGGTTGATCTTCTCCGGATAATGATAATGATCTGCTCAGTAGTCACTGTAGCTCTGAGGGAAAGAGTAAAGAGTAGAGAGAGGATGTACCTGGTACGCCTTTAAGGTCATGCTCTCACAGCAGCAGGGCCTTATCCACGTGTAAGCCATAGAACAGAAGTTGCCGAGTTCAAGCCGGGAGAGGGAGTCAACGTGTCGCGCAGCACTGCGCAGCGGCGCTGAAGCGAAATGACCACAGGAAGTAACACCCACGATACTAAGACATGTCCGTCAGTTGGTCCAGGTCATCGATCGAACATTTTCGAGAAAGTGAGTTATCTGAGGCAGCCTGAGGAAGCGACAAAAGCGCATATTTTCGCTGCAGCTGCAGCGAATCGACTCGGAAGTGTTGATGGTGGCATGCTACAGGCCGAGGTAAGCGTCACGGTGCAGCTCAGATCCACCATTGCCTGTGTCCCGTCACTTTTTGGAAACTTTCCTGAACATTAGATGCTTTTCGCAACAAAAACACGATCAAGGCCCAGCCGAATCAGACCTTCGGTTTTTAGTTCGCTGATCCTTCAGCGGGTGCTACAATCCGATTCCCACAGCATACCAAGCCTCAATCATGTCCCCATCAACCAAACTCGATGGTTCGTTGGAATCGTTGCATTGGTAGGGAACAATGACACATATGGGGAAAATGCTCAGGTATCAAATTGCAGAGGTTACGCTGATTTCCTCGACAGGACTTGAGAACAAGCCAAAGGAGGGGACGGCTCCAGGCTCAGCACGTATCGTGTTTTGCACACCGGCAAGGCTACACCATGCTAATTATTGAGGCGTCGTATTAGGTCCCCAAAGTCTTGATCGGGCGTTAACGCATTCGGGCCTGAACAGCACCGGTAGGGATTTAAGTGTCATCGGCAACAGATGTGTGCCAGTGGTGGCGACGTTTCAGGTGGTTCTGGTAGGCATTCACCCCGCTGTCCGACGCCGTCGCGTTTGACGATAGGGTCAAGCGAGAGTTTACATATAAGAGGGGGTGACGTGAACATGAGGTCAGGCCTCTCACACTCCCATCCTTTCCAATGTCCTGGGGAGCGCTGGAAAGCATCTCTACTTTAGACTGTTTCATTGGGCTGGCAGCGGCCACTGCCACTGCGTACATCCTGTACAACAGACACCAAGCTGCACTCACCTCCGAAAATGGCATTCCTCTTCCTCCAGGGCCCCCTGCACGGTGGTTCTGGGAGAACGCGTTGCCAACTGTAAAGTACGGTCTTCGCTTTGACGTGTAACCAATGGACTCATCACATTTCTGCCCAGCGTCGCACGCACTCTCGCAGACTGGATCGCAAAGTATGGCCCGGTGATCACGTTACGCCGGGGTCGTCATGTTACCATCATCATTGGACGTATGGATGTGCGCTTTTCGTCTCGCTCAGTATACCATACATACTGACTATGCATCACGGCGTTGTTTTTGATATCCCTCGCATGCCCCCATCAAATCGGACGAGACAGGCTGTTACTGAAATCATGGAGAAGGAGGGCAAGACACTTGCGGACCGTCCCCGAATGATCTCCGCTGGTGAGCTGTTATCCAAGGATATGCGACTCTTGCTCTTGGGTAGCGGCGAGCGGCTCCGTCGGTTCAGGAAAGCTGCAGATACCTACCTGCAGCCCAAGGCGGCAAGAGCCTATCAAGAGATACAACTCGACCATGCACTGGATGTCATTGCGGACATCCTCAACGATCCAAAGAACCACATGGCACACGCACAACGGTTGGAGCACACTTACCTCATAGTGATCCAAGGAACTTGGTTGACTTACAAACTACAGGTTTGCTGCGTCAGTTAGTTTGCGTTTGACGTATGGCAAGTCGACATCGACATCGAATGATGATCCAGAAGTCATCCGGGTTCACCAAGCGGCGAAACACTTTACGGATGTGATGCGTCCTGGAGCTTATCTCGTGGATCGTATTTCCTTGTTGAAATACGTTCCCGGATATGGACGTGATCTAGAAGAATATCATATTTTTGAGCTGCAACTCTACAGGGACCAAATGGACCGTGTTCTATCGGAGATGGTAGGTATTAATTTTCACCGAATCTAGTTTATGAGTTACACTGGGCATGCAATCGTTGCAGGAAACAAATCCTAATGATGAATCCTTTATGAAAATGCTTCTGGAACACACTAGTGAACATAAACTTTCGAGGGACGAAATGGCTTACCTTAGCGGTAGCTTATTTAGCGCTGCGACGGGAACGGTATGTAGGTTCCCTTAATGGTTGCAGACTGAACTAATATGATTTGTCCCAAGACTTCAAAGGCCATCACACACATGATTATGGCTGCGGCCTGTCATCCGGAGGCGCAAAAACGAGTTCAAGAAGAGTTGGATGTCGTCGTCGGAAAAAATAGGCGTGAGTGTCGGCGCCGTGGTGGTTATGAATTGCTGCCAACATTCGACAGTACCCGCCTGGGAAGATTGTGGTTTACTTTCTCAGGTCCACGCGTTTGTGTCAGAAGTACACCGCTGGAGACCTGTTGTGCCTATTGGTGAGTGTTTGACAAGTGGCCAGGGAAGAGGTTACACATTGCTATAGGTGTTGTACACCGTGCCACTCAGGACATCGTCTGGGTACATTTCTTACCATCCGCCATTCGAAACTTCTGCTAAACTTGGATATAACACAGAGAGGCCAATGGATTCCTGCCGGTGCGACTGTTATTGGATGTCATTGGTGATTGTAGTCGTCATTTGTTCGTCATCAGTTGATAATACTGCCTAGGGCTATATGTCGAGATCCGGTGACGTTCCCCGAACCCGAGAAATTTGACCCCCAGAGATGGATTGACAGCGATGGTCAGTTTCGGAAGAACATGACCTCGTACACATATGGCTATGGCAGAAGGTGAGTCCTATACACCATCTTTGATTTCTGATCAGGGACGGACGAGATCGCCCATAGAGTATGTCCTGGACAACATCTCGCAAATCAATCGCTGTACATCAATGTTGCGCTCTTGCTTTGGGCGTTCCGCATTGTGGAGCGACCAGATGCACCGATTGACACGAATGTTCGAATGGACTCGGTTGCGACGCAGGTGGCCCCTTTCGATGTGGAGTTTGTACCTCGGATAGAGGTGGGCCAGTTGAAGGAAATGATTTCCAAACTCGAAACTTTCTGAAAGTCAATCTGCCATGTCTACTCGTGTACTCTAGCAAGCTATGAGATTATTTTTTTTGTCGGGACTTATCCTGCGTGGGAGTTTTGCCAAGTCACGTAGCACTCTTCTGGTCGGAGACGCGTCTGCTCATCATCGCGAAGGGCGACGGCCACCGCAGCTGCGTCGATCTGCGAGACACTTTCAACACGACCGGTGACGCTCAAACACAACATGGCAACGACCAACGGCAACACCCCAGCCCCGTCCTTGACCACTTCCACCTCGAACGGCGTCCCCTCCAACGATGGCCATGCCGATGCGCCGCCTCCTTTTGACGTATCTCTTTTCCGCTCGTATCTCCTCTCCCTTTTACCTCCCGTTCTCGGCGCATCCCCCGAAGAACTCGTGTCTCTTTTCGACGACGAATTTGCGGAGAGAGTATCACGGTTCGCGGCAGAGGGCGGGGGCGTCATATACGTCGTCAAAGTCAAGGAAGAACAAGAGGGTGAGGCGAACGTTTGGCTTTTGCCAGAATGAACTTAACGCACAGCAGAGGACGCCCCTCCGCGATTCTGCTATCAACTTACCCCACAGCTTACATATTCCCTCTCAAACGTTACTTCGCTCGCCCTCATTAAGCGTGGTCCGACCCTCGATCCACTCGCTCCTCTGGCTACCCAGCTTCATCTACTAAATTTGTTTGGAGGCGAGGAGACGCCGTATGAGAGTTTGCATGCGGTGGTGAGTTGTGGTGTGAAACCGTGGTTCGATGCCTTTGTCGGTGCCCGTGGCGTTGGCAAGGACGGCGACAGCAAAGTGGGTAGGTGAATGTTCGCCCGTAAATCTGGGGTCAACTCTTATATGTGTATAGGGATACCGATGACGAAGAAGAAGTTTGCGGAGCTCGAGCTGTCCCTTTTGCATCTTCAACAAAACGTTGAAATACCGGAAACACATCTCATAATTCATCCCGTCATCCAACGGGCCGTTGAACAAGTCCGGTGGTTTTCCAAGTGTTTGAATCGTGGCTGACTCGCAATCAAGGCTCAGGCGACGGGTCAAAGACCCAATATTTCACATATACCGGCGAAGCTTCTCAACGACAGTACTTTCTTGAATACCCTACATGGGCACGTGAACCAATGGATCAAGTCCATTCAAGCAGTCACCAAGCTTACTCGTGACGTCTCTTCCGGTACCGCCTCGCAGGAAATCAATTTCTGGTTGAGTTTGGAGAGAGCATTGGAAGGAATTGAGGCCCAACTACGAACCGAAGAAGTAAACATGGTCATGGAGTGCCTAAGAAATGCAAAACGCTTCCATGCGACAGTTAGTTTCATTGCTGACACTGGGTTGAACAGTTCTACGGATCTTGGTAAGCATCTACCGCTATCTTGTGAAGCAATACCTCATGAACTCGTTGATTCGTGGATTAGTTCACAAGTATAATCAGCTGATGAAAGACTTTCCTCTGAATGAGCTTCTCTCGGCTACGGACCTTGACAAGATTCAAGAATCGCTTATATTGATATTTGGACACATTAACCGCAAACTCAAGCTGTCGCCTTACCCGATTCGACGTGCCCTTCCTCTCGTGGAGGCAATTTCTCGAGATTTCAACGACCAATCACTCCGCGTACTCACATCACATCGATTACCATACACACCATACGAAACGTTCGATCGACTTCTGTCCCAGACGATGAATATTTTCCGCACATGGGACGATCTCATTAAAGAATTCACGAATGTTGCCCGCGAGGTCACGAGGAGACGCTCAGAGAAGTTTATTCCGATCAAAGTAGTCCCCGCGCACGCCAAGTTGCAGGAGCGGACGAGGTATTTAAAGGATTGGCGGAAACAACACGAGCAACTTGCAGTGATGACCGGCCCGACGAAGGGGCTAGGAAGTGTTACGAAAGAGGTTGGGGGAATGGATATGGAGGAAGAGGTGAAAGAAGCATACGAAGTAATTAAGCGGATTGATGTCCTGGACGTTTCTGTCGGTGAGTCAATCTTTGCATGCAAAACCTTGGTTGTGTGGCACTGATCCCTCGTGCAGAGGGCACTGAAATCTGGGTCGCTGCTGAAAACGCATATAACGAACGAGTGGCAAGAGTGGAGAACCAAATAATCGCGAGGTTGCGCGATAGGCTAGGCACCGCACGTAATGCGAATGAGATGTTCAGAGTATTCTCCAAGTTCAATGCTCTGTTCGTCCGACCCAAGGTAGACCCTACTCTTTCATCCTTTTGAGGCATACGCAAACGATCCGTCTCGCAGATACGAGGTGCCATTCAAGAGTATCAAACGCAACTCATCGACTCTGTTAAAGAAGACATCAAACGTCTACACGATAAGGTGAATAAGGCTTTCCTAGTCTCAAACCCTTGACCCATACCTTCCCCAGTTCAAGACTCAGTATCGGTTCTCGGAAGCGTACCACATGTCTCAAATGCGCGACCTTCCACCAATAGCTGGTGCCATCATTTGGGCCCGACAAATTGAGCGACAACTTTTAACCTACATGAAGCGTGTGGAAGATGTCCTCGGGAAAGGATGGGAACTCTATGCTGAGGGTCAGAAACTTCAATCTGAATCCACCGCCTTTCGCAAGAAGCTTGACACTCGACCTGTCTTCGAGGCATGGTTACAGGACATCAACCGACGGGATATGGCCGTCAACGGACGACTATTCGAGATTGTACGATTGCGTGGCGGAGGATTTCAACTTGCGGTCAACTTTGACCCGCAGACGATCACCTTGTTCAAGGAGGTCCGGAACCTACTTTGGCTCAATTTCCAGGTTCCGCACATAATTACAAATATGGCGAAGGACGCCAAGAGGGTGTATCCCCATGCTGTTTCACTCATGGAAACAGTTAGAACATATGGGCAAACGTTGGATTTAGTGGAGAACAACAAAGGGATAGAATGGCTCGTTGCCGAATACCGCAACGAAGCTCAGAGGATGGTTGCAAAAGGTATGCCCTCTCCTGCACCAACCTCAACACATTAGCCTGACCAGAATTTCTTAGGCATGAGTATCCGGTGGGACTATTTCGTGAACCAATACGACACTGCTCGTTTTGTGTCCAGTGCCGATGGCCGAGACAACAGACATATCCAGTTTGTCCGGGAGTTCGCTAGCGTGGTTTCAGTGCTACAGGACAAGACGAACAACGTGATTGACTTGTACCGAGATATCCTTCGGGCCGTGGAAGACCTGGCAACATGTGCATACACCCATGAGGCTTTCTCAGAACTCTTGGGCAAGATTCAAACTGCGGTATGAGGTATTGTCTGCGTTGGAATTTGCCGTGCCGACTCTTGGTTCTGCTACAGATCGACCGTTTGAACCTGGAAGGCTATGCCAATTTGGACCATTGGGTGGCGGAACTGGACAAACGGATAGAGGGCATACTGCTGCAGCGTCTCACGCACATCATACAAGTCTGGTGCTCGGAGTTTGATCGGACGGATGATGGAGATACACGTCGTGATCCACTAGCTTTACGTGATATGATCAACAAACGACGACCCGGAAAAGGTGTTCGGGAAGAAAAGGTCCGTGGTCATTTGCCATGATTCGGACACACTTACCAGGTCTTCACAGATGCTAGAAGGAAATATGACCGTGAAGCCTATTGTGCATGAAATCCGGATACAGAACCAAGTCATTTTCCTTGACCCTCCAATAGAATATGCTCGCTCGACATGGATCAAACAATTACATGATTGGCTTGGTGAGCGTCATTTGAGCTAGCTGCGGTGGTAATGTTAATCTACTTGTAGGCGTTATCTGTCGTTTACGCCGAATTCAAAGCTCAAGATACGAGATTGGCTTACAGATGCAGCGGAACCTCACCTCTGAGACGACGTACACATCCCTCGTGGGTGAACTATACCTGACCGCGATCTCTAGGCCTGCTAACACACTTGCGCAGCTCACCCACTTTTCCGACAACACCCTTGAGCGACCATTCGCCCTGATCGAGCTCAAGGTGCAACAGCTGAAAGACTACGTTGCCAAATGGCTGCAATTCCAATCCCTTTGGGACCTTGAAGCCGAATATGTTTTCAACCGACTCGGAGACTCGCTCGCACACTGGCAACAGCTCCTCACTGAGATTAAAAAGGCGCGTTCGACATTTGACACTTCGGAAACGCAACGGAGTTTTGGCGTATGCGTCGTTGATTACGAACAAGTACAAGCGCGGGTGAATGCCAAGTACGACTCGTGGCAAAGGGACATCCTCAGTCGGTTCGGTGTCAAACTAGGCAACGCGATGAAGGAGATGCACGCGTCGATCTTGAAGGCGAGAAACGAGCTTGAACATCATTCGATCGAGGGCTTAGTTGGTGGGTCGAGGCGGTTCTAAAGGGGACCGCGACATCCGTCATTTTTTTGGTTTTTTTCCCTACTCTCCTCAAGTTCAAGTATTTGGGTGCACACCGATGGTCCTCGCTGACATTCCTTTTGATTGTGGTTCTCCTCTTACATTTTATGTGTTTATGATACCCGCTCTGGATCTGGATCTAGGCTGCACCCTGCCTCGCTCGTTTGCACGACGGACACGCTCGTTTCGCAGACTCATTGTCGTTCATCCTTGCATGCCTTGTCTCTCACTTACTAAATGTCTACTGTATCGGTTACGTATATGATATTTGATGTAATCAGACTCCCTTGAATGAGCCTCGGGCTGTCCATCCACTTGATTACGGTCCTGCATTGACTCTGTTGGCAGTGAATCCGCCAACCTAAGTGAAAACGTGATCGTGCATGTACCAAGTCTATATATGTATACCAGTTGGATGGTATATGCTGCGTGTTGCGTACATACAGTGCGTCGTGTGATAATGGCTACAAGATAAGTTGGCAAGAAAACGTCGACATGGATAAATACCCTTTCCCCGGTTGAGCGAGCACCGATGACAACAATGCACAATCACCCAAGAAACCACAAGCATAAAAAGTAAACGCGTCGTGACGCTCGTGGGGCTACCACCTCGTCACGTCCGCCTCTGCCTCGCCAAACATGCTCGTCTTTTTCACCGAGAAATCCCCCTGTTCACGCTCGTCGTGCCCTTCTGCACCTTCGCTTTCTTGCGCGTAATACCCGGGGAACTCGCGTTTTAAGAATGCGAATACGTGCATATTGATGCGCTCAAACTCGAGCAAGAACCCGTCGTGTCCATCGGGCGAGGGTATCACGACCAGTTCAGCCCCTGGAATGTGCATCGCTAGTTGGCGTTGTTCGGAGGGCGTGAAGAGGCCGTCGGTTTCAATGCTGATGACGAGAGCACGTGCAGGGAGGGTAGCGAGCATGGTGGTGAGCGCGGTGGATTGGGAGTCGGGTTCGAGGTCAAGATCCAGGTGTGAGTTGGCAGTGTCGACGTGCCCATTGGTGTGCCCATTGGTCAACGAAGGAGAGGAACGTCCGCGAGCAAGGTCGTGCGTATCCATCTTGCGAGTGATATGAATGTAACAGTTGGCGTCGAACCGGGCGACGAACTTGGCACCTTGGTAGCGAAGATAGGACTGAGCTGAGAAGATGGGCGGGCTTGGGGGCGTCGATGGAAGGCACTCGGATGTGGGGGACGCCTGTGTCGGAGACTGTGCTTGCGACTGTGGGCGGGACGCACGTTGGTGACCTTCGTTGTGCGCGATGAAGGCTTGGTTGGCTGCAGAGATTGTAAGAGGTGGGATTGGCTTCTCGTTGGCGTGGGCGTTGGGGTCAGATGCGGGGGGAAGCTGTGGACGTCTCCCGAATCTGCTTTCGAACGAGTCGCGCGAACGGTATGTGAGCAGTGCGGTCATGCGCGCGGCAGCGAGACCGGAGGACGGCTGGGTGGTGTAGTAGCCATCTTCGTACGCGGGGTCGCTGTAGATGCACTGCCGTTGGGTTTCGCCCCAACTGATGCACCATGCCGAATGTCGCGCGGAGGTAGCGAGGGGGATGATGTGTCGAACGTATCCTGGAGGGCTGCAGAGTGGCCATTCGAGGACGGCCATGCCCCCCATCGAGCCTCCGATGGCGACAGCCACGCGTGACACGCCAAGGTGGTCGAGCACATGCTTGTGTAGTCTGCTCGGGGATGTCACCGACGAGCTGCACAACAATAAGCTAGATGGACACACCGAACATCATCGCGAATGGACGTCTGGGGGAACTCGGGGCCATACGGACGGTCAGTGTCTGGATTGAGTGTAATTGGGGAAGCTGTTCCATACGGCGAACCCAACACGTTAGCACAAAAGATGAAGAATTGGTTCGGGTCAAACGCCTTTCCACGGCCCATGAGCGGACCCCACCTGTCGTATGGGTCCGTCGTGTGAACAAGAAGAAGGAAAAAAAGATGTGATACGGACCAGTCTTCGACATCGGCGCTGCCTGTGAATGCGTGGCAGATGACCATGACATTGTCTTTGGATTCGTTGAGACGGCCCCATGTTTTGTACGCAACAGGAATGGCTGTCAAGACACGGCCATTTTCGAGGGTAAATATGGGCACGACGTGGATGGATTGTTCGAGGAGGGGCGGTGCGATGGGCATCCTTGGGAATGGCCAACAGTCAAGGAGCTTGTCATTGGACCAATTATTTATTGCATGTTCAAGTCCAACGGCTCACAATGTCACCATCGTTGCGACAAGATTACACGCTATCTTATCAGAGTACGTTACTCTTTCCTAGCCATCTAAATCAAGACGGACACTGAACAGATCTCTGATGGTGAGATGTCTCATCATGATGGGATCTCATGCAGCGATATCATAGAGAATGTGCTACATTAATTAAACAGAATTCGATGGTGATAGTCCTGGACAGTCCAAGGTTCACCAACCTTTCCTTCGCCATCTGTCTCGGTGTGCGTGAGCTTCCTCTACAGCCTTCTTGTTGTACACGTCGCCATAACCCTCGCCCATGCCACCATGGACGGTACTTGGCGTTTCGCTGCCTGCCATTTCTCGTTGTTTCCGACGGATGAGGGCCAGGGCGCGTTCACGTTCTGACGACTCTCGATTCAAGCGTGCACTTGTCGCATCTACTTGTTTTGGCGGGGGTGGCGCAACTGGAGGCTTATCAGAGTGACGAGACGCACGGGGGTCTCTGGAACGTGAATTGATTGAAGGAAGTGATGGTTGCGAGGACGACCGCGCAGCCAGTTGTTGTGTGATAGAGGTAAGTGGATCATTCATAGACTTAAAGCGAAGGTCCCTTTGTCTGTTGAGAGTCAAAAGACGGCTGTGAGTGTAACAAAGTAGTTACCGTCTCTCGTCTTGCTCGTCCTCTGCAAGTTGACCCCGGTCTCTCGTTTTGTCGGAGTACCAAGGATTGAGATCTTTGGCACTTGGTGCAAGAGGAACGCCTTTCTCGGCCTCCGAGGGTGCCGTCTTCTTCGTCGCGCGGATGGCGGTCACCATCGCTTGCTACACCGTCACGGATTGAGCGAGGCCTGGCTGGACGTGCTAGCGACACTCACTTGCTCCAGATCCTCGAACAAGTTGATGTGCTTCCCAGACCCAGTACCCGAAGTGGACCCTTGTTCCAGTACCGCGGCTGTTGAGCCCTGCACCTCACTCGCCTTGCCCTTTCCCTTGCCACCAATCCCCGCGCGTTCCCGCAAAAGCGCTAACCGAGCTTCCGCATCCGCGAGCGCAATTCGGCCCTCCTGTTCCGCTTCGTTACGAGCTGCTTCTTCTTCATCTCTTCGAACACGCTCGATGTTGTCCCGTCTGTAAGGATGGTAGGATTTGTGGTGGGCAATGTTCAGTTTACCCATGTCGTGAAGTAAGCAAGGAAGGAGGCCGTGGCTTAGTCAGTAACCTTGAAATCAAACAAGACTAAACAACCGCGGCCTCACCAACACCCTCATGGACGACGACGACGCGTTCGTTCAAAAGATATCCGATGCACACCCTGGCTACACATCGCTCATAGCGCAGTTCGTCACTCTGGCTTCTACATACCTGCCGCCGTTTGTATTCGTTACAGACACGAACAACACGCGCCTCACAAGCTCGGTCATTGACGCCATCTTTCACGATATCGCTTCCGTCCCAGGTGTTCCTCCCACACTATATGCGCATGTAAATGCCGTGGCATGCATAACCCTACGCGTGTTCTACGACACGGTGCTCAACGCACTTGCGGGATGGACACCCTCGTGGAAGAACGGATGTCAAGTCTGGCCTGGAGGTGACTTGCAATACAACGATAGCATCGACAGTTTTCTGCATGGGCTCAGAAGACTGCATCTCGAACGTACCCCCGGCCCCTCAAAGGGAAAGGGGAAAGGTAGGGTGGTTATTTCCGAAAGCGAGCAAGCGCCATCCATGGTGATCTTCATCGAGAGGGCCGAGAGGCTCTCTGAAGGCCTCCCAGAATTGATTGTCCCTCTGTCCCGTCTAGCCGAACTAGTCAGTCAAACTCGTCTCCGGAGCGAACTTGCCTAGAGAGAAACTGATTACTGACTGACATACCTGTATAGTCGCGGATCAACGTTTCCGTCATCTTGCTGTCATCTGTCAGCTGGGAGGACATCCGGCCCGCTCTTGGTGCAGCACCTGACCCGTATTATGTCGACGTTGAGCCCCTAGCCAAACAAGGTAAATATCTCACAGTGTGTATTTTTGGGTTGTCTCCCGGTAAATTTCCGTCAGATGTCCTTCACAGGCTCGTGTCCGCATTCCGCAGGACATCTCTCACAGAATCATCAACCAATACCTTTCACGTGACCTACCACCCGGCTTTACAGCCGCTCTATGAACAATACGTGGAGACGCTTTACAATGTCATATCGATATACACAACTGATCCCATTGAACTGCAATACGTCGCAGCGGCTCGGTGGCCCGGCTTTGTAAGGCCGGTTATCAGCCAATATGAGGAATTGGTTCGACAAACCGAAGAGGAAGGATCAGATCCTCCAGAACTTGAACCCCCGGCAACGGATGGCCGTTTACGCTTATTCAAGTTCTTCCTACCGACCTTTACAGCGGCTCTAGATACGCTCTATCCACGTCTCCGCAACGCCGCCGACTGGGCTGCAGAGAATGAGTATGATGCCGGTCAAAGATCTACCACGTCCGGCTACGATGGCCCCGCAAACAGAGCGAAGCCGTCGTCAGGTATCAAAGTGGATCATCTTCCGCGAATGTCCAAGTTTATTCTGATCGCTGCATTTGTGGCGTCGACTAATCCGCCGAAAAGTGATTTACGGATGTTTGGACGAGGACCGGAAGAACGCAAAAAGAGGCGGAGAAAATCGGCTTCTCCGAAGAAGAGCGGGGGAGCGCAAACGATTGTCAAGGTGCGGGTAGAGACCTCAACTTTGTCGTATCACCCAACCGGACGTTTTCATTTGTTTAGGTTTCGCAACGGCTGCTTGGCCCTGCGACGTTTCCACTGGACAGACTGCTCGCAATCCTTGGTGCATTATTAGAGGAAAACGATTATGAGACACGACCACACGACCCCCGATTCGAGTTGCCCGGAGAATACACTGACATGGAAACTGGCCGGATTCACATCTACGCAGCTGTACGGCATGTCCGTTTGTCGGGGGACGACAACGACTTAATTGACGTTGCAGATCACGGAGCTGACTCTGATGCGGGCATTGCACCGAACGAGCGCCATGGACAAGCTGGATGGTCCTCCGATGTTCAAATGTGGGATATCGCACGATGTTGCGTTGGCACTTGCACGGGATCTCGATGTTCCTCTGAACGACTTGCTGTGGGATCCAGCATGAAATCAGTACGTGCGTCGGTGGCGGGTCTGTGTTGGTTGGCTGGTGTGCACATTTCGGTAGAAGCACGACCGAGACCTTGGCTTGAGGTGTTAACGAGGCAGTATAAAGTTTATCTCGAGCGATCTGTGTTATTACATAATCCTGAACCACTGCCCCCACAGTCGCCTCAGGCTATCAAACTCGTGGCAGTTTCCCTCGGTCACTGCATTCGTGATGGATCGAGTTGGCGGCATGCACCTTGAAACGTCCTTGAAACCATTCTCGACTGCAACTTGTCGGCGTATCAACAGACATTTGGTGCCAACGTAGGTGCGACGTGCGGGCACTTGAGCCAAACCTGACTGCAGCCGGCGGATTGGTCTGTCGTTACCTACCATTTGCGCCGTTTCCATAATTACGCGAGCCAGGAACACGTTTGAGGCTGTCAAACTTCTCTCACTCTCTTAGTCTTCAAGCTGGCGCTCGTCCCACACAGCCCGTCTTTCCCTTAACCCTTTGATGCCCTTCGAGCACACCTCCCCGTCGCAGGATCATCCATTGCGACGGTTAGACACACCTTCGCGCGAATATTTCGATGACGCTCAGACGATAGGAAGCCAGGATAAAGACTCGGAGTCGGGTGACCATGTTCATTCCTTCACCTCGGGTAGGTCTCGCCAGCACGTCCTAGCACCAGGCTTGACACCCCGTGATAAACTACGCCCAGCTTCTGACATCTCCGTGCGTGTTTCATCGACGAGCTTATCCCATTACCTGCGACCCTGACCGTTATCTACAGGTGTATTCGTCGATTCTCGACGATCCTAATCTCGACTCAAATCCAACATCCGACTTTGACGAGGACTCCCCATATCCCGAAGTGCGTTCTGCGGTAGCCAACACCGATGACCCCTCAATACCCGTAATGACACTTCGAACCTGGGTAATTGGCGTAGTATGTTCGGTTGTTATCCCCGGCGTCAACCAATTTCTCTTCTTTCGC
The DNA here is from genome assembly GCA_038094555.1 of Boletus aff. phaeocephalus. Taxonomy (NCBI): domain Eukaryota; kingdom Fungi; phylum Basidiomycota; class Agaricomycetes; order Boletales; family Boletaceae; genus Boletus; species Boletus aff. phaeocephalus. The sequence continues at coordinate 34,926 of JBBPUH010000042.1, forward strand.
TATCCCTCTGTGCCCATCATGAGTATCGTTGTACAAATTATCTCGTATCCGCTCGGGTGCCTATGGGCATCCTATATGCCCCAAGGGCAGGTATTTGGTATCTCGTTAAATCCAGGTCCATTCTCCATCAAAGAACATGTGTTGGTAACGGTGGGTGCTACTTTGTGTCGTTTCGTTTCCTTCTTACCAGTTACTTATATTCTATAGATCATGGCCTCTGTAGGATCGCAGTCAGCTTATGCAGTGAGTCCATGCACGCGAGAGAACGTACCTTCCACCGTCGACTGAACTCCGTTTAGACCGACATTATCGCTGTGCAACGAGTGTATTATAACCAGCGTTATGGCTTTGCTTGTCCGCGCGCTCTCCTCTCTCTAGAAATGTCACTTGATTGACGCGTGGTATTTACCACTCTTGTTTCCAGATCAATGGTTTCTAGTAATTTCCACGCAGTTAATCGGTTTCTCGGCGGGTGGGGTCGCTCGTCGATTTCTCGTCGCCCCACCAAGCATGATATGGCCAACCACGCTGGTGTCCTGTGCATTGTTTAATACACTGCATTCACAACAGTACGCGGGGTTTGGACGGCTAGGTGGCATGACCCGAGAGCGGTTCTTCCTGTACGCGTTCACTGCATCGTATCTATGGTGTAAGTCGCCGCCTTTTCTTCCAATCCGATGATCGTTGATGGCGGCACTAAATCGGTGATATGCAGACTTCTTCCCTGGATATCTGTGTACGTCGTTGGCTTGGTGATCGGCTTACGCTCTCAATAATGAATCTACCATGTTTGGTTAGTCCAGGCACTATCGTATTTTTCATGGGTAACTTGGATATGGCCCAATAATGCAGGTGAGTCTTGACCTTTTCTCGGTTGTTTTGACTACATGTGTGGCTCATATTGCCTTGCAAGTCATTGCGCAGTTATTTGGGTACGTCCCTCTTTTCTACCTACTCCGCGTGTTGTTGGTTGACGAAACGGATGGCGACAAGTTACATACACGGAATGGTACGTGTCATTACGAACGAGTCGTGGGTGAGTTACCCATAAAATGACGGGACAGGGCATGTCTATCGTGACATTTGACTGGAGCCAAATCGCGTGCGTGTTCCTCAGTGTAGCTTAGTGCCTGACGAGGTTCGATTTAATTCAATATCTAGGTACATTGGCTCACCGCTAGCGACACCATGTATTTTTTTTGCCGTTATTGTGCTGACATATCACTTACAATCGTGGTTAGGGTGGGCCGCAGTCAACATCCTTTTTGGCTTCATAGTGTTCTACTGTATGTCAAAACAGTTGTAAGAATGCCATTCCCCCATGCTGATTTATCGTGTAGGGATTCTAACACCGATACTTTATGTGCGTAATTCTCTTGAGGGCATGGGAGCCTTGGCTCATTTGTATCCTTGAGCCAGTTCACAAACACTTGGTATGCGTTATACATGCCGTGAGAATTGGTTAGACATGGGATTTGTTTGCATACTGACGTTCGAGGTAGTATCCAATCACGCCAGGTTTTCGATAATATGAAACAACCGTACAATGTCACTCGGGTTCTGTCACCAGAGGTCAGACTCGATGTGGAGGCATACAGATCATATAGCCCGTTGTACATGTCGTATGTGACCTTCCTTTGTATTCCAGAAATCCTTATTCGAGGACATCTAGCACAACATTTGCTGTGTCGTACGGGTACGTGTATCATGGGATTGCCTAGTTTAACTATTCAAACCTGGTGTCTAGGTTGTCGTTTGCAACAATCACGGGTAAATTTTCTCTCTTTGAAGTGAAGGAACCAATATGAAGTCCCTACGATAGCCACTCTCGTCCACACCTTTCTACATTTCCGGAAGCAGATTATTCAGCAAAGTCGGCGATCCTTGCGAGAAGCACCCGATGTCCATGCGCGCCTCATGAGTGTATACCCACAAGGTAATGTCCCTCATGCCCTCTTATCTGTCGTTTTGGCGTTTCCATATACTCATTAGTCTTGTACATTTTCACCAGTCCCTGACTGGTGGTATCTCGTACTTTTCGCTCTCATGTTCACCTTGGGAGTTATCAGCATCGAAGTGTGGCATACACAGATGCCTGTATGGGCTTTCGTGATTGCTTTACTTATAGGTAAATCCCCATTCTTTTTCGCATGGGTACAGACCCTCACGAAACTTCGCGAAGCATTCACCTATGTGATTCCGTGTGGTATGATCCAGGCGATCACAAACCAGCAAGTCGGTCTTAAGTAAGCAACGTGTGTGCTTCCACTCGAATGCTTCTCATACCATCTCTAGTGTTATCACAGAACTCATCATTGGGTACGAGCGTTACTTTGCTTTCAGGGCTTCCAAGCTGAGAAAAGTTAAGCTATATGTTACCCGGCCGTCCTGTTGCCACAATGTTATTCAAAACATTTGGATACATAGTAAGTAATGAGTACAGTTTCTTAGACAGCGCGCTAAGTCAGCTACCAGACGATGACGCAAGCTTTGACCTTTACAGCGGACAACAAACTTGGACATTACATGAAGATACCCCCGCGTACTATGTTTTGGTGTCAAGTTGGTTTGCACGACACTGCTTGTTCGTTGATGCGCTAATTTCGTACAGGTTGTCTGCTCTGTAATTGCTGGGACTAGCCAGCTCCTCGTGCAGTCTTGGATGTTTGATCACATTCCGTAAATCAAGCTCTTCATTTTAGTGATAACTGACCTAATTCGCGTTGGAAGGGACATTTGTTCCAATACGCAGAAAGACGGGTAATATCTGGTCTTAAATCATTTTATCCACAGTTCATGCTGAGTGTTTCGTAGATTTGTTTGTCCAAATACTCAGGTGTTTGCGACGGCGTCCGTCATATGGGGTACGTCTCAAGTCATACGGGTATCGGGATGTGTCTGAGCGAATGATGGGTTCTAGGCGTTGTTGGGCCACAACGTTTATTTTCCTCTGGCCAATTATACAAGTGCGCGCACCAATTTTCCTGTCTTGATGCATTACTCATGATCGACATCAGCCGTAAACCGGGTTTCCCACAATTATTGATCGCTAACTGACTGATCCTTAGCGCTCCTGTATTTCTTTGTCGTGGGAGCGACTGCACCATTTATCTCTTGGTTGCTACTGAAGAAATGGCCGAATTGCTTTTTGCGATATATCAAGTAAGTGATGTCTACTCACTGCGATAGTCGACGTTAACACTACACGTAGTTTGTATGATCAATCTATATTCACCTTGAGACGATCGCTCACCGCACTTTAGCCCAATCATATTTAATGGGACAAGTCTTATTCCGCCGGCGACAGCGTTAAATTTTATTCCTTGGGCGTACGTCCTTCACTGTACACACTTCATGTACATACCTGACATTCCAATCAAGACTTGTAGGATTCATCTTTCAATTTGTTATTAGAAGGTTTGCAATGCGACACCATTTCATCCCCTTGTTTGCCTGACGATTACCGTTACAGACGTTATTTTGCCTGGTGGGCAAAGTATAATTGTAAGACATTTCCCATCACTTTATGCACACCTTCATGCGCTGCTAGACGTGCTCTCTGCCGCGCTCGATGCCGGTTTGGCGTTATCAGTGATAACCATTTTCTTTACGTATGTGACCGCATCACTTCTCGAATCAAGCGAACTGACCGAATACCTGTTCGTTTTGGATAGTCTCCAGTACCCACGCGCTGGAACGGTGAGCACGAAAGCGGTGTCCTACGCATATCGATTGATCTTGCGTTGCTCTAGATCGGGATAGATACTATACAGGCATGGTGGGGTAATCAGGTGAGTGGAAGTGTCTTGCCGACCGGATCGCACGCGAGACTACGTCGTATTCACACACCGTTCATAGGTTTTTCAGACCAATTATGACGCAAGAGGTATTCCCGTCCGTCAGCTTGCAGCTGGAGAGATATTTGGGTGATGGCACGAAGCCAAAGTTTATTATTGAAAAAAAAGGGTTCAGGACGGTGTAAGATAAGGTTGATTTCAGGGTTGATCTAGAGGGGATATCGTTTTCCGAGGACTCTCAGAGTGTTGTATTTGGTGCAATCAGTTAGCCATATTAATTACACATGCATGCTACTACTCGACTCACTACCAGACGTTGGCCATATGTCAGTCCTTTTCGTTATACACGTTCGTTGGCTGGTTGCCCTTGGCTAAATTCGGTTCTGAAAGAGATGCAACCAAGGATTCTGCATCAATTCCACTTTTCACTTCACAGCAAATCGAACAAGATAGAGTGCCGAGTATCCTGCCTTAGTCTGGTGGCCAGCACGCTACGAGGCTCCCGTTGAGGCAGAGGCGTGAGACGAGGGCAAGGTTGACGGACGCTCGGAGCAAGCTCATTTCACGAATCTTCGTTGGCGAGGATGGAACTTCTGGTCAATCGTGGTGTCCTCATAGTGAATGGGGTCAGAGCCAGAGAGATCGAGGTTTCAGCGAGTGTAACCACGATGCCCTGGTACCATCAAAGTATGGTTGACTGACCCTCAGTCGAGGGATGTGAGACCCGCTCGCTACCTTGAAGCGGTTCGGTGGTGGGCAAAGGGATATACGAGATCATAGCAAAGGCCTAGTGCCAGTTGAGACGCCCGTTCGGAGTCAGCCCCATTGTCGGAGCGATGGAGATGTAGAAGAGTCTACCAGGATCAACCCGACAGTACTTAGATAATGCTTCCCACGAAGACTAAATACACTCGTTCCACATCAGTTACACGGAAAGGTATACGACGACAATCACGAACGGTGCAACCAACTATCAAACCTAATCAAGATCGACCTCGAAGCCGGTGGTAGCGGTTGTATCGCCTCCATTCCTGAAAATGGTCTACTAGCCATTGTAGCTCGATGACTAGCAGATCATTATCGTTATCGGGGAAGATCAACCACAACATCCATCCTGGCCGCCGACGTGGACAAGGTTTACCTCAGCATGCAAGTGGGTGTGGACCACAATGTTGCACTACGGGTTTGGCCCACCCTCCTCGTTTCAATGCCGTTTGAGGAACCACACCTTGCAGATCAAGTACCAGGGAGGATTATTCATTAAGCACGGTGACCTGGATGAGGTTTGGTTTACTATGGAAGCGCGCACGGACTTTATTGCGCTCCAGGCGTGTCTCTTGTTGTATACTTCTGCGGCATACTTCTTCGTCTAATCATCGATGACCAACAGGCCGAGCAGACCACAAGATGAACTAAGCACATTGCTGTACACTAGTCAAGTTGTTGGCGTTGAATTCTACTTGCGTATCTGCTGACTAACTCAATCTATAGGAAGACACGCAAACACCCAGTGTCCCTAACCCAGATTATCAGTGTATAGGACAGGAACTACAGAAAATGGAAGATCCCCGACCCGAAGACCAACCACAAGACGAACCTATGTTCTCGACTCTCCTTCTACACAGGAGCAAGAGAAGGAGGATGAACCTGGACATGGGGACGAGCCACAGGATGGACCATCTGTGCTGACTTCTGCGCAAGTTCATGACAAGGAGAAACTCGAACCTGAAGACGAGCCACTCGATGTGCCCTCTTCCTCTTCTTCAAGCCACACGATTTATGACCACGGATACATTGTTATCACCGGTATGTAATTCATTTCATTACAAGCTGTAAAAGCTGCTGACCACAATCAAGGTATCCGAGCGACCAATGTCACTCTTGGCCTCCGACGGATCCCCGCTGGGTTTTACACTGCAATCCATCACAGCGGCCTCGAGTGGAGAACCGAGAATAAGTATTCGTTTGTAAACGACGATGTCGTTGAATGGGACGGACTGATCTCATTGTGAGATTTACTTTCGCAAGCTAGGGGTAGTTTCTGACCTGGCAATATGCTCGTAGACCATCAGATCTGTCTGCCATTCACCCATTATCCCATATCGTAATGCACTTGCTACCCGTCCTGTCGGCCACACTGACCGTTCATCCAGTTTAGTTCAGCTGGCAGATCTATCTCGTGCGATTCGAGCAGCGTAAGGATGAGATCGAGTGGGCACGAGCCAGACGGGCTACTGCACAAGGCAATAGAGCCCAGCCCCACGGAGAGTCATGAACATTAGGCTGCGTCTTTCATGCTTCAAATGCATGTCGGACTTGGAATGGATGGTATTTAGGTGGATGGGGAATTGTCGACAGAGCAGGCTTCAGCTTCGCACTTCACAGAAGAAGACCCAGGGAAATCCAGCGTCCAGTTGTTGCAACGGTTCGAGCGGTTCGGAGATCTGGACGGCCTACAACGGGCAATTGGAATCCTGGAGGAACTGGTTAAAATCAATTCGCTTTTGGACGACCAGTACTACACAGGACTAGGAAATCTTGGAGTGGCGTTGTCGTGTCAGTTCGATCGCCTTGGAGAGCTTGGAGACCTAGTCATTTTGACAAGCCTAGCCGTGTCAGCAACGTTGCCACCCGTTCGCCACTCGTTTCAAGCGTCGCGGGGAGCTAAGCGATTTAGACCCGGAGGTCATCCTCACAAGCCAGCCTGTCTCCACGGCCTTGGGGAATCCTCCTTTGCCCGTTTTGAGCGTTTCGGAGAGTTGCGCGATCTGGAGAGCACAATTTTGATGCAAAAGGGTGCAGCTGACCTCGACCCAACAAGCCCAGCGGTCTCAACAACCTTGCCAACTCCTTCAGAGCTTTCACGCACCGAGAGATCTTCAACATGCAATTTTATATCATTCCCACGCCGCTTCCGCCCCCACTAATGTTTGATTTCTTTTTTTTTTAGACAAGTGTATATTGTTATGTAGCAACTGACAGAGCTAGTTCTACAAAACACACTAAGGCGGGCGCCGAAGGGCGACCGGTCCGAGGGAAAATGCTCTTACGCACGCCCTATTTTCATAGGGGGTGTGGGGCTCCGTGCACTGTCTGGTGTCCCCGGTTAGACAGGGGTCCTGGGCAGCTTGATACCCACTAAAACCTCAAGGTTTGTGGTCCAATCTTGTGGTAGGGTTTCAGGGTTTGAGACGATGGGGGTCCATGTGTGGAGGACCTTTGTTTTCGTGTATAGTTTCCTGTTCATTTTCGCTAGCCTGCGGTCGATGTTTAGTCTTGTTTCGATCGTATTTTTCCATTGTTTGGTGATCGTGGCGTGTGTATGTGTTTCTTTGTTTATGACTCGGTTGCATCTCAGCGTCCACAGTAGGTAGGCGGCTTCGGATATTAGGATACGTTGCAGGCGTCTTATACCTTTTTGTCGTGGGGGCTCAATTTCTTGTTCGTCCGTGTTGGCGGCTAGGCTTCCGCATCCGAGGATGTGGCCGATGGTGGGTGTTGTCCAGTTCGTCACGGTGTCCGGCCAGGCGTGTTTTGTTAGATTCCATATTATGGCAGTTTCTTCTGTATCGCATTCTGTTAGTATGTGTTCGAGGGACTCTGTGGTTTCGCATCGTGGGCAGATCGCGCGTGTTTCGTAGTTTGGGATGTTGGCCCAAAAGTCTCCAACTCGGAGGGAGCCTGTCATTGCGTGGTAGAGGAAATTTTGGATTGGGCGTCTTATGTCGTGGTGTCGTAGATTCTTCCATATTGTTGCATCGGTTTCGAGGTTGTGGGTAATTTCCTGTATGGCATAGCGGGTAATATCCAGATTCATAAGGGTATTCCTTGTGTATGCGGTGTCGTGTTGTTGGTGGATGGCTGCATATGCTATCCGTTGTGTGAGTGTGGTTAACTTAATGCCTGGGAGGCAGAAATTTTTGGGTATTGTTCGGTCGATTTCGTCTGGCTGGGCTTTCTGTGCGCCTTGGTTTGCGAGTTTGTCAGC